>VZRN01002763.1:2151949-2168913 GCA_013397935.1 Dasyornis broadbenti | reverse complement strand
AAAAAAAAAAAAAAAATCACAGCCACCACAAATCAATCAGAACTAGCAATCTCAGGCTTATTGTCACTCCTACCTTCCCCCTGTAAAAAAAACCCAGCAAGTTTATTAATCAACTTCACTTTAAACTTACCAGACTTACGTGCTTATTGTAAGAAGCATACATGTGAGATGCCATCATCTCCACTGTAGTTAGTTTCTGGGGTTGAAGTAAAGAATTTAATCTGTCTACAATACTAATATCCAGCTCACAAAACACTGGACTTAACTTTATTTGTAACTCTGCTTTCTGTGGAACAGAACTAAGTCTCCCTTGGCTACCCTGAAAAGAAAGAGAAAAAGCACTAAATTCTTCAACACAACACAGTGAAACAAATTATAATTAGCAGGAGTTAAGAACTCTCTGTTTTACACTCAGTTTTCTGTTCAAACGAACTAAATTAGACAAAGGTTATTATACAGAAACTTGGTCTTTTTAATCTCCCATCTTACCTGAGGTCCTCTATTATCTAAATGCTTATAATGCAGCTGAAGGCATGGCATAGAATGAGAATTATTTCTTTCTTCAGAATGAAATGTCAGCAGCTTCAGAAAAAACAAAAAAAAAGTTAACAATGACTTAATAAATAAGAAGGAAAATATATTTATGATGTTTTACCTAGAACAGACAGCAAACCCCACACTGAAGTCACCGAACACAGCCTCAGCTCAACTGTTTACTCAATCCACATATTCACCTAACTTATTGTATGTCTCTGACCATTAAAAGAGCTGGAAGAATAATCACCACCCCAAGAAACCTTGGCATTGTTCAACTCTATTGGTTAGTTTTTGGAAAACATTTACTCTAATTTCCAAACTGTGTTATGCAGATTTAAAACAGAAGTAACTAAAGAAATTTGGCTACTTGGTGCTGTTCCTGTCACATATGACAAAAGTTGGGTTCACTACTTGAGCTCAGAATTAAAATTTAAATTTTATTTTAAAACTGTTACATATTTTAAAAACTAAAAAATATTAAGAAACATTTAAATTGCAACTATTTTCAAATCCAGCATTCTCAGTCATACTATTAACATTCCTATTTTTATGGAACTCCCCTTACTTTTTACATACCTCTGTATAGTGAGGCTGCATGGAATGAGAGTCAGTAGAAAAAAGACATTCAAGAAATTCCATATCTCCAATGGATAAGTCAGTACTAAAACTTCGAGAGGCAGTCCTTTGTCTTTGCTCATAAGACACCTTAATGCCAGTACCTATAAACCTGAATTATTAAAATTATGAATTACTAAAAGCAGCATACAACAATAACAATGAAGAAAGTCAAGATTTAAATATGACAAAAAAGGATCACTACAATCCTTTTAATACCATTAAAAGCACTATAATTTCTCAAAAAAATATGAAAATATCTAATTATAACAGATTTAGCAAAAAAGATAATGCAGCTCATATTACACATTCAACAATGGTCAGCATAGAGAAATTTGTAAAGAACACTTCAGACATCTAACCTGAGATGAAATTCATATAAAACTAACATCATTAGACAGATAATGAAAAAGTCAAATGTCTCACAAAGTCTAAATTACATACATAAAGTAAGAAAAGGTATAAACCCCCTTAAATATTTTACTTCATACACTGTACTGGGATGGTGAAAACTTCTGCAATAAAAGACTGTTGCCTGACTTTATTATCTTGTTCACACTTAGGCTTTATTCCTACTGATACAATATTTTGCACTATGTAAAGCCCTAAGCTCCTTCAAGCAGTAATCACTATACTGGAATAAAAACAGTACTGTAAAACACACCTATTTCTAAAGGAATAATTTACTTAATGATTCTTGACTCTCTAGATTTGTCATAGAAACTGAACCTAATGTAATTCATCTGTTAAAAAACTATGTAATTTTAATGTTTATTTTCTTTTCCTCTTCTGTTTAAATTAAAAAAAAAAGACATCTTGGACAACAGACGTCAAAATTCAAGACTATTTCGAAATTAATAAAGAAGTCTAATGCAATTCAAATACTAAGACACAATTCCTATGGAAATAAACTTACTTTACTCAAATGTACTTAAAATATATTTTTGTTAATTATATTTATTAATAAGCAAAGTTATACCTAAGGTGATCATGAGAACAAGCTTCTGCAAATACTTCTCGGAAGGACAGAAAATCTTCTGTTGAAAACTTAACTGGCTCAATCTTTTCTATTCGGGCAAAGAAATCCCGAGCCATTGGTGTCAATGGGTTAAGGTTCAGTGAACTTTCAGGTGGGGGTAAAGGGTCAATATGAAGTACAGACACTGAGAAAGTTCCAACTGCCAGTCTAAAAAGTAGCTCAGGTCTGGATTCATCCACAGAAACAGATCTGGATGGAATAGCTGAAATACAAAATTAAGTTCACATAATTTTTCAGCAATAACACATTTATAAAATCATCTTACTTTTGATTTTCATTTCTTTTCACCAAGTTGCTGCACAACAATTCATTTTCATAATTATTTAGGGAGAATTATCTATCTGTTGTTACTTACATGTCCTTCTTAAGGAAGTCTGGTGAACCATATTGGCTGTTAGCGAAGAACCTCTTGGAGGCTGTAATTCTTGTTTATTACGATCAAGAAAATCACCCCAAGTTGGTTGCAGCTAAAAGAAAATATATATCACCTTAAATTTGCAAAGAGTTGTTTAACATTGATCAAACATAGATAATAAGGTAAATGAACAAAAAACTCCAACATGCATAAACAAACAACAGCATGCCATTTCATGGAGAATTAGCACTCAACTTATAAATGTAGATATGTTTTACTTTGGGCTACGCTTTTTAATTCCATGAGCATCTACACCCACACATTGTTAAAGCCAAAATTGCACTCTCCACGAGCATATATAGTCTTGTTCCTCTGTAAAAACTACAACTATTCACCATGGCTTACATTAAGGAAAACATTATGTACACAACAGATTTGGGAAAGATGGTCATAACAAACAGCATAATTTTCATGTTGTTTGAGCAAAAAGGTAATACAACTATTGTGTACTTTTTACTGTCATTGCCTGTGTAGTCTATATTACAAGAAAACAAGGCGGCAAACATGCAGTAATTAAAAAGAAAATAAATCATAAAGCATCGTATATAAATTTCAAGGCATTTGAAAACACATTTCCTAGCTTAGTAGCCAAATAAATAAGAATAATTCCAATACCATTTCCACAGAAAAGGAATACTATCAGCTCTAAACACTTCAATCGTTCTAAAATTTTGCAACAGTTTCTGACAATTGTAAAGAATGCAGTAGTTATGCAACAGTTCCAGGCAAAAGTGTTAATTTCTAGAAGATTTCAAATGCAGTTAATACAATACCACTGTAGTGCTCAGTGGAGATCCTGCTGGTGTAGTTGTGTATGTACTGGTTAAAGACAAGTCTAGATCCATGGTTGGAGGGTCTCCGAGAGGTGGAAGGGAGGAAAGGCTGTGAGACATGTCCATTTCAGCCATTGAGAAGAAAACTTCTTCCTCTGATAAGAACCACAGATAGTAAAGAGTTATTTCCTAATTAAAAAAATAACTTTACTTCTAACAGAAATGCATTCGTAAGTCCAGAAATCTAACTGCTAGACAGAACAACCAGCTAAATACATCATTTACACAAGTTTCAAGTTTTCTTGACATGAGACTAGTAGTGTCTATGGGGACAGATTTAAATCAAAATCAAAATGAAAAAAACTAATGAATATTACAATAGTTAAATATCTAATTTTCATATTCAAGTAAGTATAATTTCTATAAATTCATACATTACCATTTTGACAAGTCAAAGTTCATACTTTTACATTAAAAACAATTAGCAAAAAAGTGTTCACATAAAAATATCAGATAAACACAACTATTATTCTAGATGTAATTTCCTCAGCCACGCATCTGAAAAAACGTCACTCTGTACGTGTTTTTAGCGTGTTGCACATTCACATACACTGAACAGTTTTAATGAACTACTGAAACTAGTCTAGCCTGATACTTAAACTAGTTGTTACTTTTTTGCTGGACCTTACAATTATATATATATTACATATAATGACAAATAATTACATCAAAGTTATTTTAATACAGAAGTTGGTAAGATTAAAATATGAACAATCAATTTAAACAATCTTAACCACAGGTTATTTGCTATGTTGCATCATCTCTTATACTTGCCACGACTAGAAGGCGTTCTGGCACTCTCTGTCTCATAGAAGCTTTGTTCAGATGATGCTCCTGCAGATAAAGACTCTTTCCTTAAATAACGTTTCAACTCCATCTGAATCCGATACTCATCCTCCTGTTGCATCGGCCGGTTCTTCCTATCTTTATTTGACAATTCTATCCTGCTTAGACTCTCTGGATTCAAAAAAAGGACAGAAATCCTATTGTAATTTCCTTAACAGTATCCCTAAGAAAATTCAAAAATTAATCTGAAAATTGTGCATTGTTGTATATATATGTATCTGTATTTACATATTTATCTGTTATATATCAGATGTGTATATTTGTGTATTTTGTTGGTTTGAAGGTTTTACTTGTTCAGAACAGATTACTCTCTCCCTAGCATTCGTTAACTTCAAATCTGATAAAAATATTTCAAGGTTATATATGCAGTGTGTTGGCATATAATATGCATATATTTCTCATCTCAGTCAGCTTTAGGGACTAAGGCCACAATCTCTTACAGGTTTTACTATTTAAAAATTATTAAAATTTCAGGTTTGAAGACGACACACATGGGAAACTGTATGTAATGCTCCTCCAGTTGTTCAAAACCAATGAACATGTCCAGTACAACAAGTATATCAGTATTAGAAGCACCTATTACCTACCCTGACAAGTGTTGTTACACAAGATAGATGAGGGGAACAAACCAAAACACTGTCACACTTCTACTGCAGTAGCTGAAACACTGCTCTTAATTCTTCACAAATACAGACAAAAACTCAGTTACTGCCTGTTCTATATATTCTGTGCCTGTCACTAAAATAGAAGATGGAAAAGCTAAGTTTCTCTTACGAAACAGAAGCTACAAGAACCAGAATTGGTTTGGTCTCCTGATTTTCTCCACCTAGAATTTCCTTAGCTCTTTTACTATTATACAGTCATGCGTCAAGCCTTATTTGTTGGGTTTTTTTTTCATCAGTAGATGCAGAATTTGCAACTGAAGACAATACATTGATCTTAGTCCTAACTCACAGCAGATATAAAACATTTTACTAATATCAGATAAAAACTCATAATAATGTACCACCACATTTTTTTTCAACTGAGGAAACTTTTTTATCTTGCAAAGTTTACTTTTTTGTTTCCTGTAATACATATTTAACTTTTACAGAATGTTCACTTGCCTGGTCCAGCAATAGCTGCTACCATGTCCAATAGAAGATGAACCTGCCTTGGCGACAGCAACAGATGTACAGAGTCTATTTGTCCATCTATATCCAACTAAAAAGTAAAACAAAGAACACTGTCAAGAATGTTCAAGGAATTTTTCTTTACAAAACTTAAATCAATTATTTTTATAATAGATTTTTATGCTGGAAAGAATAGTCATTCCAGCAGTATGTTCAGCTTCTGCATAACAACTAGAAATTCAGTTTTGTGTCTCTTCCAACCTATAGCTTGGCGGGATAAATGCAGATGTGTCACTGACTATTAGCTTAAAATAAATACACTATCTCATAACATAAAAAAATCAAGAATTCTATTTATCTGCTAATTGTTGTTTTTTCTTTAATAATTCCCAAAGTAATGGCCAACACAAAGTTAGTTTTACTTACTAATTATAAAATATTCAAGTCAGCAACTTCTGAAATAGACCTTAAAACTATAAAGGTCTTCTGTTTAGTACACAGATGATTAAATTCATATAACTTCTGCTTGAAGAGTGGCATGTTTATAGAAGTCAAATTGGTTTGAGATGGTTGAGAGCAGATCAAACTTATCTTAAGGACTTATACAGATTTATTTTTCAATTTAGAATCCTGTAATGCTGGACATCAGTCCATTCATGATTATTACTCATTGTATAGGGTGTAGGTGGCAAGGTGTTGGCAGCAAGGCATTCAGGTCAGGGTCTGCTGTTGCTATGAGTTGCTTTGCTCATAAAGACCTTAAGGGAAATATTTACCTAAGTGGGGAAAATACGTGATCATTTAGTTTTATATAGTGCTTCCTACTATTTTTCCATTTTTGAAAAGAGTTGTAAGAAAATGAAGTTACTGAAATATATATACCTGACATGAAGTTATACAGTGCACTTCATAGTTTACATGCTTGAAAGGTCTATTGTAACATTAATTAAGTTTCCAGAAAAAAAAAGAAAAAAGCGAGACTAAGCAATATAACAGTACACTGAATCTGTGTTCCATTCAAACAGCGTGAACCCTTCCTGATAAATCAAAACCCAGGTCCTTCTTCAACTTTGTAGTATTACATTTTGTAGTATGTAGTATTACATCCATTCACTAGTTCAGACATTGCTGTTATTTAACCTAACAACAGCATTTTATCTATACTCAAGCTCAACTTACAAAGATCATTGCTCTGCATTCTACTATATAGACTATCTCCTATAAAACAAAAATTTTTCTCAACTCTGCCCTTAACATTCTTCTTCCAGCTGTGTTAAAAGACATCTAATGATATTAAAGTGGAAAATTTTCAGCAACATGTGGATCTCAGTAAATTTAAGGCTGTTAACTGCATTCACTATTTATACTTTTGAAATTGGCAGTATTTTTCTACTTGACACCAAGGAACATGTTATTTTACTTTTCAAGGACTCTTCTTAACTGAATAAACAAGAACAGTTAAACATTGACTAGAAATTGCTGACATAAAAAAATCCCTTCTCTGCTGCAGTAGAAACTTTGTATAAAATATGGTACACTATACAAGACAGGTCAACAGACAATTTAAAAACTGAGACAAAGGGAATATATTACACAACTTTTCTTATGTACTTTTTTAGAAAAAAATAGGGGTTTATTTTCAACTGCTTTGCTTCTTGTATTTTTATGTAAAAGTCAAATAAAATATTCATTTTACTAGTAGCATTTAAATATGGCATTATCTGATTTACTATAGATTTCAATAAAAATTTAAAAGTAGAAATGTTTGTGTGAGTTTTTTAATGCTGCAATGCTGCAGTCTAATTAAACATTTACAGTTTACTTGTAATTGCTGTAGTAAATTATACCCTTTTAAAACCAAAGTGATTTTAATCAGCCACCAGTTAAACATTCCACACATATGTAGGCAAATCAGTTATAGTGCTACAAGAAAAAAGAATTAATGAATAGCATCAGGAGTTTTATGTTAACAAAATAACTTTCTTGGAAGTAACTCCAATAACATAAATTCAAAGAACAGAATCAGTGAATCATTAAGGTCAAAAAGACTTCCAAGATCATCAAGACCAACCTTAAACTGAGTACCAGCATGCCCACTAAACCATATTGAAGTGCCACATCTACTTCTTTTTTTGAACACTTAAATTCAGTCTCTCTCTAACATACAGGAATTCTCATTTACCATATTTCAGTGTGCCACTGACTCATCTGGCTACCATAAAGATGTCTTTTTAGACAAATTTATTTGTTTAGAATGTAAACAATCTACATAAAAACAAAGGCGATTCTGTTCCCTTGAGAATATTACACCTTTTGTGTAAGTACTAGAAAACAAAATTCTACAGAACTATTCATTTAGTTAAAGACCAGGAAAGCATGACTAACCTTAGCTCCAGGAAGTACTTCATTTTGCTTTAATGTTAGGCTCAACTCCATTCTACCAATCAGCTTACAGATCTGTACAGGGTCAGAAGGAGTAATTTCTGGCAAGTTTCTTGTTAATTGTGGATGTGGCTCATAAATGATTTTTGGATTCCAGCTAGGTGAAAGCTTTGGTTCAGTTGCCTTAAAAAGTTACAGATAAAGTAGTAAGAATGTGTGTCATTTCTTAAGAAAAAAACCCAAACCACAAGCATTTCAAATAAGTCTAACACACAAATAATCATTTTACAAACTCTAAATTTGATAATGGCATTAAAAACATGTATTGATAACTGTGAAAAAACAAGACACATAGAACATGAAGCATTAGGCCTTTGAAAAAAGAAGAGCAAGTTTCCACAGAATAGCGAATTGCAGAGTTCTTAAATTCTTAATTCTTAACGTTGCAACCAGATTCTAGTACAATACGTCCTAAATTTTATTTGGTACTAAAGTCTCCATTTCTTTCCCCATTCTCGAAATCAACAGGAACTGATCATAAAAGATACCAAACACAGATTCAAGTACAAGTTTAACTCCTGTATCCTTCAGAATTAATCTAATATGTTAGTGTAACAATATATTCTTTCATCAATTTACATCCTTATATAATGTATTTATTTTTACCAGCTGTGTAGCTGAACACACAGGGGAGGACTTTGCTGATGCAGGAAACTCATCCCAGAAGAAAGAGACACCTGAGAGCTGCAGTAATTTGTGAGCAAAAGCTGTGGGCTGATGTACATTAATTCCAGAGCACTCATCTGCAGTTTCATCACAGTACATAGTTCTGGGAGGCAAAAGAAAGGAAATAAAGACAGTGGGTACATGCAAATTGTTACTTCTATCGGGCCTTTTAGTCTTTAAGTTTGTACATGGTGTCTCTCTCTTCATACTGTTTGCAGTGCTGTTCACTGTCATGAAAAGAAAACCCACCACTCTCTGGGAATGCATAGAAATTTTAACTTTTCTATGGGACACCACAGGAAAACTGAGACGTGTTTCCTGTGTGAACATACCCCAGAGAACACAATAACCTGAATCTTATACATACATGTTTAAAACCAAATATATTTCATCAGCAATTCTCAGTAAGCATCAGTTTTATTTGATACTGATGTCAGTACTTTGCAAGAAAGTATGACTGCACTCTCCCATAGGCTGAATATAATCTACATTAAGAACATGTACAGTAATCAGGTTCAAAGTAATTACAGAATTCACATGGGCTCTTTTGAAAGCTCACATAGGACCTAAAAATCTTTCAGGGTTTTGAGGTTTTTCTCAGGACTGTACCTTTTTTTCTAAAAAGATTTAAAATGTCTTACTCAAAAGAATCAGTTCCCTTTTCTAAATGGCAGAGATGGCCTGATTGGCCAACAATATACACCAGGCGTTAAATGTCTGAGAAATGTTATTCATTAACTGTAGAAGCTGATGAAAGCGTGTACTGGGGGAAAAACAGAACTCTCCTAATTTGATGGTTAAATAAATCTAGCATAAACATCCTAAGTGGAAACTGAGTGAGGAAAATGCTCACGGGTATTATAAAAGAGGTGCTCAAGAGTTAGTGTCTAATTGTATACTAAGAACATGTATGCATGAGTAAAACGTATTTTACAGGAAATGGCAAAAAGTGCCTTAGGAAAAAAAAAAATCCACAGACTTAAAAAAAAAATTTTACCTTTCAACTCTGATTTCAAGTGCAGTTCCACTTTTAGAATTTTCCGGCACATGCTCTATTCGTAACACAGTATCTAAAAAGGTAACTTTCACTCTTCTTAAAACTTAAAAGAGAAAATAAAAAAATACAGTGTAGACAATTAAGTCAAATTACTGAACAATTACTTTTGTAACCATATTACATGCTCTTTCATTTTGTTTAAGTTCTCAATATTTATTTCAGTGGGAATAATCAATTAAGTTTAATAAGGTAACAAGACTTCAAGAGACAATATAAACTCCTATTAAATTACCAATATGCACATCCATAGCATACAACTGGTCTTTAAGGCTCAGATATTTAAGCAAGCAACAGCTCAAACCAAGTTTTTCTGTAGCTCAGTGTGGATAATTGTCAAAGAAAGTAACACCTTCACTGTGTACCATTTCTGAACTATTAAACATTGCTGCAGCAGCACGCCCTCTGGACTGAGTAATTCCATCTCTGGATGGAACTTTAAACATTTCTCTTAGCTCAGACATGTCAGCACTAGGTTCTCCACCACATAATGCGGCCATAAGCCCTTTGTTTCTTACACTTAGAAAAACCACCTCCAACAAAAACAGTTTCTGAAGTACTTCTTATCAACATGGTGTGATTATGGAGATGCATACATTATAATAGGTCCGCTTTGCATAAAAACAGCTGAAAAAACATTCTCCATTTCTCCTTCAACAGCATCACTATTAGCTATTGATAAATTACACTGCTATCTCCAAAACTAAGACATGTCATCAATCCCTCAGGCACAGATTCAGCTGGAGTTTTTCTGATGAAAACAAACACCAACCTGCCCTGAAACAGAGTTCAACCTGTCCACTGAGGGACGTATACAAATATTTTAGTAAGTAAATGGGGGCTTTTTTCCCCACTTCAAAAGCAAGATCAATCGTCCTGCTTTCCTTTTTAAGTTTTACAAGCAATGCTAGCAAATGAAAATTTGTCAGATAAGTTACTGCAGTTGAAATGCCATTTTGTAAAACTGAGACAACATAAACCAATTTCATCTCAGATGTTAATTCAGATCTCAAGAATTGATTCATACCTGTTTCTATAGTTTCTGCAAACTTCTCAAGTCCTTCAAAAGGCTGGGACCCTTCTCCTTGTTCATCTGTCAATTTTTGGCTAAGACACTCTTTTGCAAGCTGCATACTACTGGTCATAAAGCTTGACCAATACATAGGTTCAGAACCAGATGCTGTGGAGTAAAATAAGTCTTAATAAAATTAACTATGAACATTAGGAATCTATAAAGACAGAGCAGAGCAATACATTTGGCACACCCAGAAAGAGTTTCAACAGCTTAGTAAGAAGTCATACTTAAATTTAGTTACAATCTCTCACTATAGATTTTCCTACTTTAAAATTAATTTAATCTATTTAGACTGCATTGGTAAGATTCTGGTATTTGAAAATTCAGTATAAACAAGATGAAACCAGGTAATCAACAGTGTAATCAATTTTCAGCAGTGGTTTAATAATTTAAGCAATTAAATAATTTCTGGAGTTCTTTTACTATATTGGTATGCTTTTCCAAGCGTAATTGGCAAAACAAAATAAGTCTTATTTTTAAGAATTATTTCAAGGTTTGTTACTCCTCTTGAAACATATCCTACATGGAGAAACATTAAGCAAGGTTTAAGATGTTATCTTAGTATATTAAAACATGGTTTAAATGCCTAACACAGATCTGACATATTAAATAAAATGTAATAAAATCCTAAAGCACAGCAGGTATTAAGCTGAACAAGTTTTTCATCAGCCAGATTATTTTAATTGACAGTGCATTCCTATCAGCTAATGCCAAGGCCATTGTGAGCAAATACTGTAAAACTATGGATTAGAAAAGTTAATCAAATTCATTTATCACACTCTAGTATAGGCAGACAAAAATTAAACTAGCACAAATACAAATGTGTTAAACAGGCAAAACATTTCAGTGAAGCATTCAGGTCTGGAAGCATCTGCGTGGCCATAGATGTGTGAGAAAACCAGCACCATCGCATTTTTCCTACACTATTTGTTCTATTATAAAGCACTGTGCATCAAAGTGAACTAGTTGCATGCAAGTGAGGAAATAAGTTTCCTCTTAATACTATAACTCCTTCACAGCAACAATCTTACAACAGAAAGTAAGACAGCTCAAAACTTAATTCCAGTTAAATAACTAAGGATGAAATGTAGAGTACATGTAAGCAAATAGGTGATTTAAGGCAACTTGCAAAATATGAGAAATAGGTTTTAGGCGTACTTTTTTCTTCTTTATGTTTTAAAAAAAATGTTTTCTTCAGTCTTCTCTACACTACATGAAGGAAAGCAAACTAAAGTCCTTAATATATTCAAACAGTTTTCACAACTAAAAATGCACTAGGTATTCCACAAAAGGTATGGAAATTTGATAACCAGTAAAAATTTATCACCAGGACAATCTAATATATATAGACAATGTATATATCTGGATACAGACAAGCTAGAAGAACTCAGACAACCTTCTCAGCATTATAATCAAAGGTAGTAAGTATTTAGAGTACTTAAAAGTCATTATTTCAGACTGTGACAGCAATTAAATTGCATTTGTTGCTCCCCAAATATACAAGAAGATGCATCTTTTAGCCTAAAGTAGCCAAGGAAAGCCAGAATCTCCCATAACCCCCCCACTCCCAGTCTTACACTATGTGTTGTCCTGCTGCCACCCAATAGACAATTGTTGGGTGCCTCACAGCACTGCACAAACAGCACCCAAAAACACAAGCTAACAAAAACTCCTTCCCACACTTCCATTGCTATAGGTCTGAAACAGACTGGAAGATACACAACAGGAGGAACTTTATAAGCATTATAAGTTATTTAACAGAACAACAACCAATTGAACAGACAACCAACCGATGAATACCTAACAGTTTCTTTTTTTTTTATTAATTCTCAACCGTAAGTGTATGTAAGCCAAATGACATTTTAAATAAGGCTAAGAATTGACTAAAGTGAGGGTAGACTTTTGACTCTGAAAAACTCTAAAGAATCTTCTTTTCTAAAATCAAGAAATCAGCCTACCAAGCCTTGGTCTTGGCCTGAAGACCATCTCTAATCCTTTTACTTCTAATGCACAGTTATCCTGCAGCAACGACCCCCATGGAACAGATAAAGAAATTGATTGGATAAATCCATCTGTGACTTCCAGAGGTGCATCAGCAGACTCCAGGATCTCATTAAGACACTAGAAGAAAATAAAATAAAACTTAAAATCATATGTTTTTTAAAATCACATTGATAATTTTACATCTAACGAATAAAACACTTTGAGGCTACTAGAAAATTAATTGTACTCAGACCAAAAAAATGGACGCTTTTAAATATTTCAATTCCATTGCAATGTTACATTACCTAGCTTTCAGAATAACACAGATTGCTCTGTGGTAGCTGCATAATCTGTATTTTTGCACTATGTCAAAAAAAATTCTGCTAACTTACTCTTATAAATACTACAGTACTAGCAAGAGTTAATCTGTTCTTTTTTTGGCAGTACTTGAAAACTGAAAACAGTCTGACAGTAAATGTACAAAAAGTACCTAGTTTCTGTGATAGGAGTATTTCATAGCATGTCATTTCAATATAATGTTCATTTCTGATACTGGAATGACGGACCCAAACAATCATCTCTTGCTGAGTAACATACTTGCCATTTCTAAATCATGTCTTTACAGTGGCATTATAAACAATGCTACTATCAAGTTGCCCAAAGTATCATAGCAGCTCTAACATAGTAATCTAGGATTTTTAAGTTTTCCACAATCCTCAGAAAATAATCCCTTGTTGCTCTATACAGGTTTCACTACATCCATACAGATGAAACATATTCTTTGCATTTATGATAAAAAAGTGAGCTCCTGCCTATGCTTCGATTTAAAAATGTATTTAAAACTGAAGTTCTTAGACATGAAGTACCCAGGCTGCTTTGATGAAACAAAATCCAATCTTACTCAAATACCAAATTCAGTAAGTGCAACTTTCCAATAAAAACAAGACCTTACTTTAGTAATAATAGGACGTAATCTTCAACTGGTAACAGAAAGCATGATTTTGTTCTTCCTATGTTGAACAAGGCTACTGATTTTACCTGAGAAAACACTGATTACCTAAGAAATTCAACTTCGTAAGTTTTGAAAAAAATAAGGATTTAAAAGTTGTTTTCCATTTTAACTGGTTATAAAATGTTGTTCAAATTAAATACAACAGTTTTAAAATAAAGAAAATAAGTCTTCAGAAAATAACATTTTTCATTCTTATGTCTCCAGGTGCAATTTTCCCATCATATTAACTTGTTGCTCTCCTTATGCTCTTAATACCTTTGTTTTTAGAATTTTGTTTGTCTTGCATGTTCAGCTTGTCTAGTTTCCATTCCAAAGTCCACTCAAGCAGCAGGAAAAGACATAAACTTTAAAGAAACAGAACCTATCAGGAAATTATTTAGGTATCAAATAATCAACTAAATTTCAGTGCCATTAAAATTATACAAAAGAAATACTATAAAGGCTCAAACATATTTGATCTTATACTTAAGAATTATACATGTGGCAATGGCAAAAGTTAAGGCAAAAATAATTAGAGATGAAAACTGGATTTTAAAATACCACAAGTTCATTTAAATTACTTGACCAAATTTACAAAGTTTTTTGCTATAGCAGGAAGTAAGCTAGCTACCATGTTTTGAATAAATCTGCCTCAGATGTCCTTTTGCTACCCATGTGCGTGGTGATAAAAATAAGTGTATTTTAGAATATTACTTATTATTTTAAAATAGAAATTTACTATCTAAAAGCAAAGAAATTGAAGTACTCTTGAGCTAAATTGCTTCATGAAAAGGCCAGCTGTTCCTAGAAGGAAGTAATTAGAGCTTTCCAAGTGAAATTTTAAAACTGAAGCACAGCCTTCACATCAGGACTTCTTTCCACATTATTGACCAACAGTCCAAAAGAGTACTATTTAATGTATACTAAAATTCAGCCACAAACACCATACATTACATTCTGATTCTTCTAAACTGTCCAGGCCCCAAAAGGCAAAGGCTTTACATTAACAGCCCCAGAAATTCCAATGTATCTCTACAGTCTGTAGACACATACAATGTTGGCTAAAGTATCTACCGTGCTGAGATGAACAGAAGTAGCCACATAAATGGATACCATATAAAAATGCAGTCATCCCGGTGATTCACTGTGAACAAGGTTACCATGACTAGGGGGAAAAAAGAGCTGTAGCACTTCCGCGACACCTGCTTTTGCAATCTGTCATACATGAGAGTCACGTGCAGAGAACCTCAAACATGTCATTGTTTACAAGCGGAACAGAAAAATGCTCATCCACAAATGGGGAAGATCACCTAAGCATTACTGTATATTCATTTAATCACTGCGTATACGTTATGAACACTTCATTTAGTACTGGCCCGTAACTGCTTTGTTACAAAGTATTTACATTTTAAATAATATCCCTTTGACTCGCAAAGAGCGCTCGATACCCACTAGAGGGCATAACAATTCAATTAAAGCGAGGCAGCCTCACTCCAAGCCTGCCACAAAAAACAAGCTGCAAACACAGCCAGAAAAGAAAAGAAGAAAACAAACAAGCAAACAAAAAAAGTCCACACTCAAACACTGGTAGCATTGAGCGTTTCTGCAAAAGTCTGTGTCATACCACTTTCAAACGTATTTTCACGCAAAACAACTGGAAAAGCATTACTTGAAAACATCATATATTCACAAGTATTTTAAAATATACCCAGCGTGGCCTAATACCAGTATATACTCTAGTAAAAATGTGTTTTGGAAAACATTAAAGCAAAGGACCAAGCTCATTACCTATGCTACCCTGGAAGTCAGTCACTGATTCACTGCAGTGCTTAAGGCTCCTAATGCCAGACACTTGACTGACAGGCAGAATTCAGTAACATTGACAATTAAACCAAAAACCTTTACAAAATATTACAAACACAATAATCTAAAGGTCTGTCTCTACAGTAGGCTACAAGTATACATATCTATGTCTCGACACACACATATGAAAAAACATGCCGCCAGGACTAGAAAGAATAAAGCCTCAGCTTGTTCAAAGAGTAACTCCAGCTAACTCCAGCTAAAACCAGCTTTCTAATTGTCAACAAGTACTTTCACAACTACAAGACTAGAGGACAATCTTTAGAGATCTACACAGACTAACGTCAGCATAACACTATCATTAAGAACCAAGATGCCTCCAAGACAAAGACAAAGCACAGATACCACAGGGAATTACTTTATTTTCACCATCTCTAGCAGTCAGTAAACATACTCCTCAGTAACTACAGCAATTTCTAGTACTTTGGGCTACACTAGCTCATTCTCCCTGAAGTAGCAGCAGCTATTGCCTTCTTTCAGTTTTTGTTTCCTTTATCATAATTAAAAATTATGCAATCGGAGTGTGGCTAGAAAAACATATCTGTGATAAATGCCCAGATTTGTTTTTTTAAGTGCTAGCATATCAGATAACAGTTCCCTGGATTAAATGCTAATTCCGGCTATAACTTTTTTACATAAAGAAGGCTGGGTATTGAAAACAAAGTGGGTGGCAGCCGGGGGCAGAGAATCAGCTGGTCCCTCAGACGCAGCAGAAGCCGAGGGGGTGAAGCGCCAGCATCTCTTACCCACTTATCCAGAGGGACCTGCGTCAAGGAGCCGGTGCCCTGGTAGAGATCCAGGCTGAGCTGTTCCAGGCTGAGCTTCTCCTGCAAGAAGTGGCCCAGGTACCTCTGCAGTAGGTACCTGCAGGCTCTCTTCTTGATAGACTCCGAGAAAGGCCACGGCATGGCGGCTGCACGCCAGGGGCCGCGAGGCCGGGCGGCGGGACGGGGCCGGGCGGCGGGCAGAGAGCGGAGGCGCGGGGGAGCTGAGTGGGGACCGTCAGGCCAAGCCTCGCCCTTTGGCGCGGGCTACCGCGGGGGCTCCCGCTGCCGGGAGGCACCGCCGCCGTCCCTCACGCCCCAGCGGGGCGGCACTGCCCGCCCTAGGGCGAAGAGGCGCTGACAGGCAGCTCCATCCTCACTCGGACACCGCCGCCATCTTCTCGGCGGCCGCGGGCGCGGAGGGGCTGCCGCAGCCGCGCTGCGCGGGGAAAGGGCCGGGGTCCGGCAGGCGGGCAGCCCCTCCCCGTCAGCTCTGCGGCGAGGACGGCCAGGCCGATCGCGGCCGTTCGTCTCCTTCCCTCCCGGCGCCCCCCTGCCAACCACCGGCACCGTGACGTGCGGGAAGTGGCGTCGCCGAGCGGAGGAGGCGGGGGCGGAAGCGGTCGCGGGAGCGGGCGGCCCGACCGGAAGGCGTCGAGCTGTCGGTGGCGCGGGGGCCGCCTCTCCGGGGAGCGGCCCGGGAAGCAGCGGGGCGGGCGCTGTCCCCGA
>VZRN01002763.1:2138866-2151920 GCA_013397935.1 Dasyornis broadbenti | reverse complement strand
CGCCCGCCGGCGCTGGTGGGTGCGCTCTGGGGCGCGGCGGGAGTGTGGTCCGTGGGAGTGGGAGGCTGCGCAGCTCGGTATCCACCTCTCCTATTGCCCTCAGGTTCTTTCGGAATTTGTTTGTAGGTCCAAGGTGGGATTTGGCAGAAAGCGGTGGATCTTGTGGAGTGAATGTAATTCTTGTTGCCTATCGGTGATTGGCAGCCCCTATTTCCTTCTCGCAGCAGTGCTCAGCTACCAGAGCTCTCGGGGCAGCGTCTCAAAGGGCTTTCTTTGCTGCCTCAGGCAGGTTCCACGGGTGTCAGCTGAGGCTTCCTGGTTACAGTGGTACCCGCGGGGCCACTGCCGGAGCCGCGGTGATAACCTCGCTGGGGCTGTCCCGTTTTGGTACCAGTTGTTCACAAAGACCAGCAGTCTGTGTCTCTGAAATGTATCGGCAGTTGTGCAGTTGTGCGTAAAGGATGAACAGGAACTTTATTCTGACTGTAACAAACAGCTGCCGTTAATGCCTTAAAGTCTCTGATAACCCATTTAGTTTACAGACTTTTCTAAGTCTTCCTTAAATTCGCCAACAGTAGGCTTTTGTTTTCTGCAGCTATTGATTTCAGTTTTTCCAGGCATGATTTGTCTTTCTCCTGCATTCTGGATCAGCAAAGAGTAGAATTAATGACTGCTGAATCACAACAGTCTTATACAACAGAATGAGAGTTAGCTTGCCTAAGAAAAACTAGCTTCAGTGATACTGATAGTGCTTCTAATGTTCATATAATCTTCTTCACCACTTGTTCTGAATATCTTGGGCTTGAGTTCTCTAGACTGTCATTCCATGAGGTCTATCAATTACTGGATCTCATAGTTTCCTTTTTTTTGGATAATGTTAAATATGTCTGCTTAAAATATAACTTGTGTTTTAATGGCGTTAATATATATTGAGTGTAGTGGTATAAAAACTCTAAAATAAATGTTTCTATATGCAGAATGGAGACTGACTGCAATCCTATGGAGCTGCCCAATAATACAGGGTTTGAAGAGGATTCTGATTATAGAGACTTCGAAGGAACAGATGTGAAAGATATGAGACTAGAAGCCGAAGCTGTTGTAAATGATGTTTTGTTTGCTGTCAGCAACATGTTTGTGTCAAAAACCCTTCCCTGTGCAGAGGATGTGGCATATATCAATGTGGAAACCAGGGAAAGGAACAGATACTGTCTGGAGCTCACTGAAGCAGGACTCAGGGTAAACTAATTTGTTTATCATTTCATAAACTTCTTTGTTTTAAACAATGAACATATTCAAAAAGTGCCTAGAAAAATACTTCACTGACAATCATACCTATTTCTCTTGTACTTTTATGAAAGCCTGATCTACATGTTTTCTTCTAGAAAAGGGAGCTTTAGTTACTTCCAACAAAGCAAGAAGGGTAGTTAATGAAAAAACAGGAATTTATTTAAGACATAAAAGATGAAGATTGAATCAGCAATTTGTTACAGGCATGTCAGTCTTTGGGTTTCTTAGGTACCCAAGAATAATAGAACATCTATACAATTCCTTTTTGCACCATTTGTAATTTTTGTGCAGGCATGTAGATGTAAGACTGTTTTTCAGAAATCATAATGAAGTATTTTACTAATATTCCGAGTTTTGGACAAAAGGTATTTGAAATTGTCTTAAATACTGTATAACCAGTAAGCTCTGTAGTAGAAAGCAGAGACTGTGATTTAGATACAGTATCTTTTGTTCTCTTGTTACTGTACTACACTGACTGGCAAAGTTAAATGTTGTGCTACCTGTGCCAAGGCGATCATCACCACAGAAAATTAACCACCCAATTCTTTGTTGCAGGTAGTAGCTTATGATTTTGATCAGACTGATGACAGACTGCAAACTCCATACCATGAAACTGTCTACTCCTTGTTGGACTCTCTCAGCCCTGCATATCGAGAGGTGTTTGGAAATGCATTGCTACAAAGACTAGAAGCTTTGAAGAAAGAAAGTCAGTCATGATTTACCCAGATATGAGGAAGGTTTAGTGCCAGAAGGAATTCTTAGTATGAAGTGCTGAGATCTTCCTTACAAACATCTTAAGCTTCATTTCTTGCATTAAAGTCTAACTCATGCTAGTACATTATTATATAATGTTTATATATTATAACAAGTATATTATATAACATTTTGCTACCATGGATTTGCATATATCACAATGTTATTACAAGCCACTTTGATAAATATCAAAAATAATTCTTAATTTTACTTTTTGTTGTAAATGAGCACGTAAGTTGCTTCATACAATGTTCAAAAACTTTGCTTTCTTTTCCAATTCTTTAATATTCAAAGCTAAAAATGTAGAGCCTGAATGTTATAGATATAAGTAGTAATTCTTTGTATGTGTGCTTACTGGTAATTTTCATGCCTTCTTTTTGAAATAGAAGCTAACTACTTGCTCTACCCAGTTAATGAAAAAATAATTGGGCAAACTTCTGCAAAGAATTTCTGCTTGATTTGCTATACATAAATCTGAAAGTTCTTAGCTTTGTAGCAAGAAAGATAGTTCTTCAACAGTTGAGCATCACTTTATATAGTGGCAGTATGAGTTGAAAGCAAGGCTCAGCATTAATTGATCTGTCCTTGTCTGTGGCAGCCATCAAGTTCCAAATAACCCACAAGATGAACTGCTTATATATGAATGTATTACCTGAACCGCAGATGATTAAGCACAGAATTAATGGGCTACACATTTCCTAAAAAAGATGTTATATATGCTATATATATGTACACTATATTGCAACTGTTTGAGAGGCTTGGAAGGCCTGTTTACTATTTTGAATGTGTGTTTACATGATGTACAGGATATACTCAAGAGTATTTTTGCTTCAGCCTTTACTTTCTATAATACAGTGCTTTGGTACTCCCAGTTTTCACATTTTCTTCCTCAATTGTACAGTGTCCTCTCCTAATGAATACTAAAGTAAGCTCTGTAATGTTAATTGTATTGTATTGGTTTGAAACCAAAGGCTGTATGAAATTTGCTAAGACTAATACAAGCTGGAAGATATAACTTGTATTTTCTACTTAAAAACTGGTACAACTCTCTTTATAAATCGATTGTTCTGCTATAACTTTTCAAGTATATACTGAATAGTAGAGTTTTTAAAAATTACAGTTGGATAGAAATGCTTGTACAGTTGAACTAATGTTCTGTGACATTCATACTTTTTGTATTCTTCTATTATTCTGTATTTGTGTATCTTTATTTAAACAATCCTGCTATTTCTTCTATGCTTTTGTGATAGGTACATGCAGTAGCTTTTTTGGAGCCACATTTATAGATATATTGGTTCTCACAGATTCCAGTGAACTTCAGTAGAGCTATGTTGACTTCTGCCTGCAATGGGTTAGTCGTACTGATCAGAGAAGCCTAGTAGAGCTTTTGTAATGGCTTTGAGTTAGCAATGTGCAACTATGACAAGACAACTGTAATTAATGTTTCTGTTTTCAAGAGCTTAATGTCATGCTTGTTATCTTTTTGGGTTGAAACTTCTGAAACTAGTCCTCTGCCCTAGGGGATGCTTCCATGCTCCAAAAATTGTTCATACGCTCTATTTTGCACACAGGTCTGTGGCACGTGGTTAGTCCTCTGTGAGGAGAATGTACTTTAGCAAATTTATACTTGAATATTTTTCCTTGCAGCTGATTTACTTGTTCAGTTTCAATTACTAAAGAATTAAATAAATATACCGGTGAGATGTAGTTTTCTTGTGGGGGGTGGAGCTGCTGCAAAGTGGGGAGTGAACAACTGAAGTCATCATGCGCGTAGAAAAATCATAAATAGCTGTCAGGTTTTTGGAAAACGCTGCAAACTTCTATCTGCTGAAACTTTGTCATGAAAAAACAAGGTATGTGATTGTAAAGGACTTGGAAGGTTAGGAATCCAAGTGGAAAAATGCCAAAGTAAGGTTTCATTGCTGAATTTTGGGGTTTGTTTTTTGGATGTTTTTTGTCTCAGAGGTCTTTAAACTGCTTTGTCATTTTGTGTGCATATTATAAGCATGCTTTCAAAACAAGTATTTTGTAGGTGTTAACAGAAGAAACTGGTGCTATTTCTTAAATTGTAGTGTTAACCCAAAAGTGGGACAGCAATGTCATTCCACCACTTCTGGGTAACTGAGGATGATGAAAATGCTCTCCCATCCCTGTACTTGGGCACTGCTGCCCCTGTGGAGGGAGGGAGCATCTCTGCAGCACTGAAGAGGGAGGACTTCAGGAGGTCTCTCTGAGCTGCCAGTTGTTTCCATTGTCCGGAGCCCTGAGTAAGTGCTGCTGCTGTAGCTGTTAATCTGTGAGTCACCTGAGCAGCCTCAGAGTTGCCTGCTCTCGGGAAGGACGGCTGATAACCCAATTAAAGTCTATTTATGCCTCGGCAGTACCACGCGCCTCATGTTCCATTCGGAACAGTCCCTGATGGAGAGATCGCCGCCGCCCTGCGCGGGCCGGGCCGGGATCCGCGTCCCGGGCTGCGGCCATGGCGGGCACCGAGGCGCCGCCGGGCCCCCGCGTCTTCCTCAACCACCTCGACTCCTACTGCGGCCGCAACATCGGAGAGGTGACCGCAGGGCGGCCCGCAGCTGCTCCCGGCAGCGGCTTCTCTCTGCCTCAGGCTCCTCCGCCCGCCGGGGAGCCGCGGCTCGTCCTCGGGGTGCTCGGCCGGGCAGGCAGCCGGGTCTGCTGAAATAGCTGCTGAGGAGAGAGACCGGAGCAAGACAAGGGTTAAGATAATGAGGAGTAAAAATAAAGAGTTAGGAGCAGGAGCTGTGAATAAAGGCGGTTGGGAGGGCTCAGGCAGCAGCTGATCACTGTGGAGGGCGATAACCAACATCCCTGTGAGGTAACCCCTGCCCGGGAGGAGCCGGATGCGGAGCGGAGGCATCCAGGGACTGGCCAGGATCTTCGGCTTTGAGGCGTAGGACTCAAGTCAAGCCAAAACATTCCAGCTGAGGCTGAGCAGTCCTAAGGTTTTCCCTTCAGTGGGAAGCGGTTTCTCAAGGGCATTACTACCAACCAGAGGCAGGGCTGGGCAAACGGTGCTGGTGTCTTCTCGAGATCACGAGAAGCCCTGTAGAACTCAATAGATATTTGCATACAAAATGCGTGTCTTGTGTATTGCAGTATTTATCCACCTGTGTTGTTGGGGCGGCGTTTGGAAGTCCAGATGAAGAAGGGGAGGAAGAGGAGGAAGAGCAAAATGATTCTTCCACTACTTCAGAGGAAATCTACGAAATAGTGGGTACACTTTCTAAACCAGAGAGTACTAATCCACGTTTTGCAAAGGAAACTTATGCAGTAAGTATGGGTCTTATTTCAGATTGCCATTAGACAACATTAGAAATATTACATGTCATATGAAATGACCTGCACTAATGAAATGGTCTTTTGTTCCTGCTGGAAGCTGTAGATACCTATTTTATTGGTTCTGCTTCCTGCACACGCAGTGGCTTCCTCTCTTCTAGGTCAGACACAGCAAATAGTAAAAGGAAGGAACTCAGACAAAAAACAGATGATGTCTTCTTCATAACTTTTTTAAAAACTATCTTGATGATCCACAGGTCTGCTTTCTTTTTCTCTCAAAGCTTACACCTCAAGTACATCTCATCTTCGTTTTGTCTTTTATCACCATTTTGAAGGAAATGGTTCTGGAATCAAAGTTAGTGACCCTCTTCACTGTTCACTGAAATCACAGCTTGCACTAGCAACTAATTTTTCTGAATACCTACATCTTTGTACAAAGACATGTATGTCTAGAGTTTAGTTACCTAAAGGAGACTTGCTTTTATGAATGTGATTGCTTATTGCTTAATTTAGTTTTCTGGAACTAGTACTGCCTCTGTCTCAAACTGCTTATTATAAACTGCTTATTATTATTCCTATTGAAGAATCTCATCAAACACTTGAAATTTTTGATTCAGATGACTATACAGCTGAACTGTTCAATCAGGCAATTATGGCTGGCAGTGTTTAGTTTTAACCACTGCTTTTGCCTAAAGTGTTTGCTGGATTTGCTCAAGTGATACAGACAATCTGCTCTTAACAACAATTACAGGATACTATCTTGCAAGGAAATGGACATTTTTTTAATGTCTCTGTTTTGCCAACTGATAGTTGTTTAAAATACCTGTACAAGTAATTGATATTTTTTGATGCTCACAAATGCACTAAAAATATGGATCCTAAAAGTAAAAAGTCCAAAGATCCATTAAAAGTCCATCTTTTTGATCTATGTTAATGTGTACTCTAAATTATAAATTTCAGCATTTAATTTACATTTCATCAGCTATGTTCTATCTGACAGATAGAAGTTTAATAACTATCTTATGAATAATTCCAACAAGCTAGTGTTAGAAAACCACATTCTATCCAGAAGGTAAACTTGAAAAGGTGGTTTTTTGCCTTTTTTTTCTTTTCTTTTTTTTCTCTTTTTCTTTTTCCTTTTTTTTTTCCCAATGACAGAATCTAACTATTTTCCCCTCAGGTCTCTTCTCGAGAAGCACTCTTAAGCCACTTGCTTGAATGTGAAATTGTTATATATAATATCACTGAGGATGTATATCAAATTGAGGAAGCAACGTGGGCAGCTTCTGGTTAGTATAGCTACACCTGAACAGAAATTTGGTTTGTCTACAGCCATCAAAATTTGCCATAAATGTATAATGAAATTATCAGGGATTTATAGTTCACTGTAATATATAATTGGGTTCCTTGATGGAGAAATGCTGCACAAATTGTTTAATTAAATAGCAAGGAACCATGGAATGCAGTGTCACATTCAGGAGGAGAGAAGCTGTCATGGAATGGTCTAACTCTTTAAATGACACATCTGTGTAGGCAGTAATTTCCCTAAATAACTGTCAACCATCATCTCATCTATTTGCACTGGGACGTGGGTAGAACATTTGCTCCTGTGATATTCAAAGAATGTTTCAATATTTTATATGATTATTTAAAGTTTATTTTTATTTAAAAGTCCAATAAAAAATACTGCAAACAGTCTTATGGAAACTTTCTTCTGATTGTTACACCCAAATTCTAATAGGCAGCTGGAATCCTTTTATGGTGAGAGTGCAGTATCATTCTTTATAGCTAAATAGCTGTACTAAATTATGCTTTCCTCTTTGTAGAATGGATACTTGAACAACAGAATAATTTGCATAAGAAAAAATTAATTCTTTTGTTTGATATTAAAATAAAATTTGTTTGCAATCAGTAGCTTTTTTTTTCCCTGTCATCACAAATCCACAGTTTTTTATTTTCTTTCAGTATTTCAGCAGTAAATAAAGATGAATTCTTTCCTAATATAGACTGTTTTGTTGGGGATCTTTTTCCCTGTGATATGTAGCTCTGTGGAGATTATGTCAATTCCCAGTAATCTGATTCTTTATTACCATTATTTCTCTATTTGTTTTCTTTCCTGATTTATTATCTTTATTTTATATTAACTGAAAGAGCATTTGCTTAAAAAGACATATCACATAGGACATTGATATGAACGTCTATACAGGACCTTTGTACAAAAGCAGAAATATAGATTGAATAATATCGTTTAAAGTAAAATCCTTGCTTTCATTTGACAGCCCTACATAAGGAAATAGAGACTTTTGCAAAACAAAAATTATTCATCCTCATTTCAACAATAATGACCTGGGAAAATACCAAACCTGTTGACCCTGTAAGTAATATAAAACAGTTAATTTTTTTAACCAAATGTTGCCATTTAATGGAAAATATTCATCACATTCAATTGCATAATGTGTTTCAGGTGTGTACTTTAATGATAGCTAATAAAGTGAGGGGACTTACAGGATTCTTTCACCCTTACTCAATACTTACTGCCAAAATTACTAAGTTCACTGACAGAAATGTTTAGGCATTGGGCTATAATGATATAGAAAGACATAAGGAGCTGCTTGGTCAAGAGGCAAGAGGAATGCTAACCACAATATGCACTGTCTTTCAGTCATTAAAAAAATCCCATGTTTACTGCATATTTAATTATATACATAATTAAAATAGATACATTTTTATATCAAGCTATGTAAAGTATTTTCAGGAACCTTGTTGGGCACTTTGTAGTATACTATTGCAATTCTCAAATTCAGTGTTACAGAAATAGTTTTTCAACCTTGTATAATGCTATATATAATGAAAACTAATGTTTTTAGAATATAAAAAGTAGTTAAAAATCTTTTACTGTGAAATTTGCAATTTAATTAATGACATTTTCAAAATGTTGAACCTCAAGTATCAAATTCAGAACCTTTAAGAATTTCAAATGAAGACAAAGTTAAAATGGATTTTAAAATACTTTTAAAGAGCTTCCTTTAACCATCTAGACCTTTAAAATTTGTTCTGTTTTAAGAAATGTATAAAAGTCACATTTTTTTTCTTCGTAGGAAAATCCTGAGACTCCTTTTTTTGATGATGATTTTCGCAAAAGAAAATCTCATCCTAACTTTATGGATTACATAAATGCTGAAAAACACGTTGTGAAACTTGGGAAAACTGTATGTATAGAACATTTTTATAAAAATAAATTGTTTTGCCTTCTTATTTAGAGCTTTATCTTAGTAATGGAAATTATCAACCATTTGAATGAGTTTTAAGAATATGTTATTGTCTTTATAAAATCAATTATATAAACTATTAATAAAATATAGTAGTATAGAGAATACTATTATGTCTTTTGAAACCCTAGTGTATGTATAATATAAATCCCAAATTCTGTCTTTTTTGCACTTAGGTAGGAAGTAAATAATTCTTATCTTTAAAAACTACTGTTTCTTTGGTTGTAACAGAGAGAAACAAAGCGGGGGTCTGTGTGTGGGAAGATTTGAGGAAGAAAGCTTGTAGAGGAATGGGATAGTAGTACAGCTCTAAAGAAAAGCAGCATCTTTAAATATTATCAAGCTATATCAGTATTGTGTCTCATTTAAATACTTAGATGTTCTGGCCACACCTAGCATGTCCCTGGATAGTTTGTGCTCTTGGACCAGAGGCCTTGTTGACCTTTATTCCATCCTATAATTCACTTTAAAATCATGGCCACAGAGCTGACACAGAATAGCTAAAATATGTTATCACTTTATATGTGTTTGAAAATCCCCCCCTTCAGCTTTGTTTGCTTGGATCTGATTAGACTATTAATCTTAATAGAGAACAGACAATGCCTCTATTTGTATTTAAGAACTATTATTGAAAAAATACCAACAGTGGCTCAGCTTACAGTTCAGGAAAATGGAAGCTGTTGTTTCTAGTTGTACAGTAGTGTGAAGGTTAGGAAGACAATAAAATGCATTGGATGATGACGGTTTCATTTGGTCATTCTTTTTCTGTGTTAACAGTGTCCTATAATCAATATATTTCAATATCCATTGCAGAAATTTATCATGCTAATACCAAAGGGTGAAAAAACCTTTTATCTGATTTGAGTATACATTTGTCATCTTATGCCCTGCTGAGAAAATAGCACTAGATATTATATTCTGTTCTACCATGGGTCTAATAGTACAGACTACAAGTCAAAATGTGGTTTGCATCTTGAAAAATCAGTGGTAAATTGTTTTCTCTTTTACTGTGCTAACATGGAGTTATAAGACCATGGGATAGGTTTCACACTTGTGATGTTAAAAACATGACTATTATATACAGCATCCGTAAAACCTTTCATTAACTTGTGCCACCACTTAATATCCAGATGACCTATTGACTATTTTTCTGACTAGTCCATAGCACTGAGTCACTGCATACCAAAGGCATTAATATAATTAGCTTTAAAGTGTTTGTCAGGCTGAACATCTCTTGAGAAGACAGATATGTAGCAGAACATGATAAAGCAACTTGAATATTTTCAATGCCAACCTGCTGTAACCCTTTCAAAAGGAGCCCTTTTCCTCCAGAACTCCAGTGCCAGCATCAAAGGGTATCACTGACCCTGGGTACTTTCTGTCAGCACTTTGGAACAGGAAGGCTCCAAAGCATCTGTTCTTCCTACAAAATCAGCTTTGGCTTCCTGTGATAGATGGAGACTTCTGGATTACAGTCCGTACTCATTTCTAAATTCAATGGTATCTGGAGAACGTGCCATCAGTGAAAGGAATTACAGTGTTATCACTCCCTGCAAAGAGCTCAGACACTAGGATTCATCAGTCTTGTCAGCCAGGTGGAGAAGTTCTTGCACCAAGAACAGAATGGTTTCTTAACCTTGTTGTCTATTCAGAGTGCAGTTTAATAGAAGTTGTTTCTTAAAGTAAGATTTCACCTCTGCATTACAATATCTCTCACCTATTTTTTAATTGAAATTCAGTAAAAATTTTAATGTGTTTAAGAGTCTTTGCCTTTTATCACTTGCAATTTTTTACCTTTACCTTTGTGGTATTCAGGGCATTCAGGCTGCGTAGTTTTTCTCAGAAGTTGCAATCTCTGGGGTCCTGCCAAATTCAGAATCCTTGGAGAAATATCTGCCTACCACAGGCAGAAAAGCTCTTCATCTCCCAGCTCTGTTCTCAGTGATATCACAGTTCCCGAATCCATTTAGACCTGTTACTCACTTCAAGCAATTTATTAGAACAAAGCAAGCAAGCGAGCATAAAACAACCACAGCCTGGAACTGATTATCCCAGCTAGAAAGTGACACCTAGTGGCTCTAGTGGACATTACACGGAACGTGACATTGTTTACCAGGAACTAAACATGCCATGTGGAACAGCAATTTGTCTAAGAATTGTCCTATTTTTAAAATTACCTATGTCCAAGTAACTTCAAGTAATACATTCTCATATGTGTGGCTTGTGACACTATTTAAGTATTGTTAGAAGAATTGAACCTGTTTAGAGGTTTGTATTTCAGTGAAGTGCAACACTCAGTGCCAAGCTATGGTTTATCTCCACATGTAGCAGGAGATAGTGCAAGGGACATGGAAGAAAATACTGTGTTAAATTCTTTTTAAGGGAAATGAGAAATAGCACCTCCTGTGCATTCATGACAGGCAGGTTTTTCCTGCTAGGAGACAGAAATTACTTTGTATCTTCTGGGACACGTTTGCAGTCTGTCCAGAGCAACCCTGGGAGCTGCTGCTCTTAGGCTACAAACAGGATCTGTCATGGTGTTACCCAAGCAAACTCAGTGCATGTTAAGGTCCAAGTAGTGAGAGATACCTCTGCCCAAATTAAGGTGGACACGAGACCATATGCTGAAGCCAATGATACATATTTTATTTAACAATCAATGCGAGGTACAGAGTAAGGAAGAAACAGAAAATAGAGGAGAGAGATCAAGCAGAAGACAGTCACCACCCATGCATCCAGTTTATCCTTCTTCATACTTGGCTACTCAGTGATAGGGATCCCAAGGTCATTCAAAACTTTTCACTATTTACACATTTTAGCAAACAAAGGAGTTAATGTTCATTGGCTACAGAGTTCTCTTAATCTATTGATTAAATTATTCCCTCAGTTCTAATGCTAATTAGTCCCATGCTCAGTCTTTCTCTTGAATTGATGGATTTCTTGGGTCAGGGGGCCATGAGTTGGTGATCACAATCTCCCCTGACAGAATTACCTTTTACCCAGTCCAAGCTTATTTCAGCACACTTGCTGAACTGGCTTTCCTTGTGGCCTGTAAATTTCGCTTTATTTGGGATCATTATCAGCAAAACATTCTTCTGCCCAAGCTTTGTTAACATCCCCCTCGGATAACACCAAGACAATAGTACCACCTTTATCTTTTTTTATCTCAAGTTGCCACTGTGGTGGCTTATCTTACAGTCCAAGTTCCAGGTATCCATGGAGGTGAAGTCAGGGGGACTTCAGTGATTGTTGGTGGTTGCAGATGCCATCTGACCCATAACTTGGGATGATCTTTCTTTGACCTGTGATATGCATGCAAGCAGTTGCTTCTTTATACTGTTTGCCACAGTGGGAATTTTTATCCAGACGCATTAACCAGGATGTACTAACCAGATCTCGCCCCTGCCAGGCCTGGAGTTAGTGTTATCCTGTAGCTCTCTTCTGTGTTTATCTCATGGCACAGTCCTTCTGTGGTCTTAGTGTTTGAGACAGGAAGCTGTCCTTACAGTGTGGAAGCTCTTCTGTAATTGTAATGCCTTCTAATCTTAGTGTCTCTTGTGATTAATAACAAGCTGTTGACTTCAAGTGAGCTGAAGTAGTTTTTATTACAGTTTCACTTTTTAAGTATATAGATAAAAACATAGATACAACATACTGACTTTGCAACTTGTCATCACTTTACATTATACTTTGCATATATAATCAAAGATAGGCTAAGACTTTCCTTATTTTACTGTTTCTGAAATGTTATAAACATGATAACAAAAGGTTCATTCCCCCCCCTTCCCAAAAGAAAAAAAGTAGATCCAAATCTGCACATGTATTCCCTCTGCTGATAAAGGCAGGTTCTTTTACATGGTATGATGGAGATATATAACGCCTAAGATCTTTACAATGTGAGAATAAAGAAATAATTTTGTTTCATCTTAAAAATTTCAAAGTGACTAATTTAAAAAGGCTTCCTTGAAAGTTTTTTTCCTTTCAAATGATTTAAAAATCTTTTTTTTTTTTTCTGTATAACCAACCTCACCTTTGATACAAACAGTAACATGCATGCCCAAGCATATTACAAGGCAAATTTATGACATTGCATAACAACGATCAGCCGAAAGTATTTTGGTTAATCATGATGTGTGGTTAGGAAAACATTCAAATAGTTCAAAGTTTGGGGTTTTTTAAATTGTGCATCAAAGTGAAAGTAAAGAAATTGCAAAATCATTAATCCATCATTTCCTGCTCCTTTAGACAGCCAAATACAAATACAATGTAATTGAAAAAATAGCTGCAATGAATTTCAGAGTTATTTTTTCTTGAAAATAGAAAGTAGAAGCATGAGTTATCCTGTTCACTTAATTGATTTACATAACTTCAATTTTTTAAACTCTTGATTTTATTTTAATTTTATAACTTTTGTTCAAATGTAGACAGAACTTTTTTTTTTT
>VZRN01002763.1:2117059-2138841 GCA_013397935.1 Dasyornis broadbenti | reverse complement strand
TTTTTTTTTTTTGGAGACTACTGTAGTCAGCTTTTTTTTTTGAAAGAACTAGTAGCAATATGACTCTGTAAACTACAGGATATGCAACAATTGATCTAGTTACAACTTCGAAGTGATACAGTTTACACATTTTGTATCTTTAGTGCACATGTATTCAAGGGTCTGTGTAAACCTGTATCCCAATTGCAGTACCAGACTTTAATAAAAACTTTCTTGATAATTTCACTTCACAGAACAAAGAAAAGTTTTCAACTTATGTTGTTGCCTCAGGACATCAATATGGAGCTGAGGAAGGACTCTTTCACTGCTTTTTTAAGGTAGACATCCAACTATGTTTGAAGGATCATTTAATTTCTAGGGGCGAACTGCACTGGAATTGAATCCATTTTTAGCAGCCTTTGTACTGTAAGCTTAATGCTTTCATGAGCAGAACTGATTATTTGTTCCTTTTGAAATATTTTACCACAGTGGAAGAGTTTTTTCCTTTTTTGGGCTCTATTTTTTTCTTAGATATTTTTATGGTTTTTAAACAGTGTCTCCATATGTACTTTCCAGTGAGAAGATGTCTATCGTATAAATGGAATCCAGAGAAATGTTTTTCTTCTCGACATTGGAGTCTCTTTTTTTTTCCCCCAAGCATTTGGTTTTTTGGGTGATACAAAGTAAAGTTTGTCAAAATTAAAGAACAATCTTAAAAAAACCCCAAAACATTTCTTGTTTTTACTAGGCTGCAAATCAGTATTTCTCAAGAATTGTCTCCTTTACTGCAGTTCCATTAATCATTCAATAAACAGCACTTTAAATCTTGAATATACAGATTTGCCTAATAATCAAATGTTCCTTTTTTAAGCTCTAGTTAAAAGTAACCTTTTGTTTTCTTACTTTAATCTCTGTATTTTCAGATGTGTTGGCTTGGTGAGACTCCTGCAATACCTGTTTTTGGAGATGGAAAGAATAATATTCCAACCATTCATATTCATGACTTAGCAGTGTAAGTGGAAAAAAACCATTCCTCTGAGCAACAATTGATACCTAGGTAGATAACAAATCCATAGCTACTAGAGAGCACTGAGGCTTTTAAAATGGGTGGGTTGGTTTAGGGTCTGTCTTAGGCCCTTTTAACTGAGTCTAACAGAGCCTTCATTTTCTTTAGAAGTCGATGTGCCTCCTGGAAACCTTATCTGACTGTTGCACTGGTGCTTTGCTTTTAACAAAAGACAAGTCATGCTGTCTAGAGGGTGATACCTGTTAACTGGCACAAAACTGGAAATGGATTGTGGACTCTTCAGCTGGCTAAGATAACACCTTCTACACACACAGCTTTTTATTCTTTTAACTTCTTTCCAAATCAAATATATAGCTGTGCTTCTCTATTAAGTAAAATATATATTAAAATATCATGCTCTGAAATGTTCTTCAAGAATTTGCAGACTCTTGGTACTGTTTCTGAAACGCATTTAACAAGGAAAGCCCTGGATGCTTCTTCAAGTACCAACCCCTGGCTATGCTTGTTATGTTTCAGAGTGTTGCAAAATGTAGCAGACAACAGGCCAGACTTTCAGTATGTACTTGCAGTAGATACATCAATGCACACGCTCGAAGAATTAATAAAGGTAAAAGAGTTGATAAGAGATTTGATTTTTTTCTTTCTCTTTTTTTTTTTTTTTTTTTTTTTTTGGTTTTTTTTTTGTTTTTTTTTTAAGATATCGGTAAAGTTTTAAAAACTATACATTTTACCGAAGTAGAAGTTCCTTGGTCTTCCTAAATTATCTTGTGTAGTAAATTACATGGAAGATTATTTTGAAATCCTCTAAGACTTCTGCCCTTTGAACAAAATACATTACTTGATCTTGCAGAACTAAGTTTTGTGGTATTATCATTGACTTAAATAGAAATTTTACCTAAGAAAATTATGGAGAATTGTTATGGGGTTCCCAGTACTGTGATTAGATACTCAAAGCCTTTACCATGTGTTTCCCTTCATTTTGTGGAAGATATCTTGTTTTTCCAAGCGTTTTGAAATTAAGTCTAGAAGTAGTCTGGATGACACTGGTGAACTATACACTGTGATAGTGAGAGGCAGCTCATAGGACACTTACTCATGTAGTGTGGAGTTATGTTACGTATGGACCAAACACAAGAGCCCAATTTCTTTGGTTGTATCAAAGAGAGTTTAATGAAACTCTCATTAAACTCATTAAGTGTGTTAGGGAGCTCACTAGGAGATGAAACCTGTGCTTTGGCCCAAGTAAATATATAGGGTCTCACTGAAAAGTTAGTAGTTGAAGAGCCATTCTGTATGAGTGACCATAATGCAATATTGCTCATTCTGTCCGAGTGACCATAATGCAATTAGATAACATTCCTATGGAAGAAGCAAAGCTCAAAGTGACTTTTGAAGCTACAGTCAACCATAAGAAAGAGTATTATATTTAAAAATGGTCACAAAAGGCATAAGAAATATTAAATCCTTGGAGGATAAGGGTAGAGGCTATTGAAACTTACATTACTAGCCATGTAAGTCTATGCATCTGCTTCTTAAGAAAAGTTTGAGAAAGAGAAAATTAAATTAAAATTAGCATGATTAAACTATAAGTTGATGAAAACAAGATGGCAGACATTAAAAAGTTATGGTTATGCCCAAATGAATAACATATTAAATAAAAAACCCCATTACATCTGTCAGGATAAGTGAAGAATATAAGTACCAGGAAAGGCTCAAAATTAATATTATTTTTTCAAACAATTAGAAAAGCCTGCCAGAAAATCTATATGGCAAATTGATGATTATGGTGTATAAGGATCACTCAGAGAAGATAAGGCCATAGCAGAGGTGTTTTGCATTAATGCTAAAAATTTAGAAACTTATTAATGCTTCAGGATCTCTTCATGGATAACTTGTTAGAAGACCTGTATAAAACTAAAGTAACTGTAGAAAAGCTTATAAAATGAATGGATAAAATGAACACTAGGGAGTCACCAGAATCTTATGATATTCACTTGACGAGGTCTGAAAATAGTTCAAGGATGAAATAACTCTGAAATGCAAATTCACACATACAACTTGCTGTTTAGCACTGTCCTGGCACTTGAAGACTGGAGAATGATAAATGTGGTGCCAATGAGAGGTTTCTGAAATGTTTTGGGAATTACAGGCCAATATACCTAGTAATGCCAGCTAATAACCAGATATATTATAAGAAATTATAACAAATTAAATGCATTAGAGGACATCCAGATGGATATGATTCTATTTGGGAAGAGTCAATGTGACTTTTAAAAAATGCTTTCACAAGAAATACTTTCCAAAAAATGCTCTCAAATATTTTGGAAATCTCCTGAATTTCTTTAATACGACCAGTCAGTGTGGGTAAGGGTCAACAAGATGATGTAGCCTTACCTGATTTTTCCAAAGGCTTTCAAAGAAGTACATCACCTCTAGTTGCTGCGAAGCAGCTATACACCCTAAGGAGAGTGGTTGGTGTTCTTTCATGGGTTTGTGGTTGTTTAGAAAGGACAGGAATACATGGACAATTTTTGTAGACAGGAAGTTGCCAGTGGAGAGGGTGGTACAGAGAATTATCTTGGCAGGGAGCTGTAGCAGCCCAGGGTAAAACTAGAAAGGTGCATGGGAGAGAAATACCTTGAGAGTTATAGTTGAAAATAGTTGAAGATTAGAAGAGTGTTTGGAAGCAGTATCGTAAATGCTTTTTCCATGCTTACTTTTATTTGGGTGTCCACTAACTGACATCTTTGGAGCCAGAATGCTGGATTATTTGATCTGATGATCTATATAAATGTTTATGATTTTATGCAGTGGGGTTTAAATCTATTTTAAAGCGCTGTAGGAGTAACTAACAGTTTCTGTCTAATGATGAAATGCAAATGATATATGGAGAGTTATCAGTGATATTGATCTGAAAACCCTTCCTGGTTGATAATGGAATTAAATACATCAGGAACCTGAAGTGAAAGTGCTGGGAAATGATAAGGGTCTCCAAATAGATTTTAAGCAATAGGAATTTGTACATTTAAGAGCTTTACAAAACTTTTCTGTGGTTTTGGGGGTTTTCTGTGTTTGTTTTATTTTTTTTTTTTTTTTATTTCAGGTTCTAAGGAGGAAGTGTTACTTAGCAACAAAAGCTATTTAACACTAACATTAAAGTTAATATGTTGCTCTTAGATCTATTTTAAATCTGTATCCTGATTTTTCAGGTACAATGTAACATAAAATTTAAAGCGCACAGCTTATACACAGAAATTCTGTTCAATTTTTTTCTAAGAATCTGATTTATTAAGTGGTTTTGGTGTGGGTTTTTGTTTATTCGTTTGGTTTTGTGTTCGTTTTTCTGACAGTGTATCAGTAAAAATATTGGACCAGGAAAAATTGAGAAGATTCCTAAAGAAAATGCATTCCTGAGCAAAGAGCTAACTGTTAGTACTGATTTTTCTTCTATTACTTCAGGAAAGTATTTAAACTTAAAAGTATAATATAATGAAATATACAATTTAAAATTTAACCCCAAAAGATGTCTAAAAATATATAAAGTGAGTTTAAGCTTGGAAAATAAACAAAGTAAAATCTACTATCATAGAGCAGAGAATTTTAAAGAGTTAAAGCTTGATTTAAAAGCATAAACCACTGAAGCTCTGATGTTGCTCTCCCCCTTAGCATACTGGAGCAATCTAAGAAAACCTACACAAAACAATAAAAATAACAAAAAAAAAGTTAATAATGCAGTGCTACTAAGGCTGATGAACAGAGCATATATAAATTATGTTGTATTTATCTATTTCTCTGGAAAAAAACTGTTCATAGGAGAAATAAATAAAATACAACCCAGATAGTTTTAAGATAGTACTTGATAAATTTATGAAAGAGGTGATTCCTTGCAATTACATAAAACATTTGCTTTGTACAGAATAATTGTTTAGTGTTGCATGTTCTAATAGATCATGAGATCACTCAAATACAAATATGCATTGAAAATTAATATTTCTAAAAAGCTTAAAATGTCTGTTTTGCTTTGTATGTAAATCTTCTTTCCCAATGCTTTAATTCTTTCTATTCTCCACATCCATTCTAGTCTCTTTTTCCAGCTGTTCTTTTAACATTCATAGCTTAAGTCTGTAAATAAATCTAGCTTTGTTCCCTCAGCAAATGCATTTCGATATGTTGCTTGTGAACCTGCGAATGGAATGTAAGTATCTGAAAGAGAATTTCAACATGAAGTGGATTGCTGAGACAGGACTGGTAGAGAACATTGAACAAGTCGTCATGGAATACAAGCAAGCTCGAGGATTACTGGTAATGCTTTGGTTTATACTATTTTAAACTGTGCCTTTCTCTCTTTTTCTCCAATAGAAATGGTTACATAAACACAAGTCTTTAATTAAGTAAAAATACATAGAAGATGGATATAGATGCAAAATAAATGAACATAAAAACTGAAATTAAATTGAAGAAGTTAAATATGAGGCAATATAAATATAAAAAGTAATGACTAAATTTTATTTCCTTTATGCCTAAAGCTGAAATTCTGTAAAGGCAAAATAGCTTCATGATGGAAAATCTGCTGTTTTGAAGCTACTTTCAGCTAGTTTTTTGACATATTTTGCCTCAGGAATACAATAAGTGTATATTTTATTTAAGCTTTTTTAATAATAATCAATAGTTAGGTGAGTATTTTGTGTCTGTATACTTAATGAGGCAGGATGTTCAATTGCAATGTAGCCTTCATTTTAGCCAGTTCTGTTGTGAAATTTACTGGGCAACTTTGCTGTTTCCTATGTTAGCTTGATATTCAGAATGTCTGTATGCAAATGTATACGTTACTGAAAGGTGCAGAAAAATGCTTGTATACATGCAAGTATCTGTTTGATAAACCTGTTCAGCTTTGTGTCTAACTGTGGTTCAAACTTTGAATGAGAGTTCAGGGCATGTAAAACAAAATGAAGCTACTGCTGTTCAAGTTTATTAATCGAAAGTCCCTTCATAGCCCTGAAAGGTTTATCTGAACTGTGTTTGGGTTAAACTATTGCATCTGAGAACATACACATCTATTTAAAGAAAACAGTACATACCAGGTAGCAAGTAGAAGGGAGGCTAGGTAGACTGTCTCTGTCACTACTCTATTGCAGAGTTTGTACTGTCAGATTTACCGAATTAAGACAGGCACTTCTTAGGGTTTGAGTTTATTGCGTAATATAATTAATAAGTGTGTACTGGAATCCTAATTACACTTACTCATCCTCAGGCTAGGCAGGCTGAAATGAGGCATCACTTAAAATTGCAATGGATCTGAAATTTTTGAGGTCAAAATAATCATTGTGATGACAGTAACTCTACCTCAGTTGGGAAATAAAACTATTGCATGTTCGCAGTGGAATATCTGCTACTACAATCCCAAATTCATGGCATCCTATCTGTGGGATTGTGTTTCATCTCTTTGGATTATTTAAACTTTAACTAGCCACAACAAATTGGTTTGTAAATCTGCTAAATAGAAGTGTTTTTTCTCCAACAGTAAATTTCTACATTTAAGTACCTATGCTACTCATTATAGAAGATATTGTGGCTGCGGCTGTGGCTGATATAGAAGATATTCAGCAAGAAATAATTAATAAAAAATATATAATTTCAGTTTTAATTGCAATTTCTATTTTCTATCAGTGATATTAAAAATATTCTTACTTTTACATAAAAAACATCTATGTGCTGTTTGAATAATGTTATATCTTTATCCGTTTTTCCAGCCTCTCAAAGTGTGCATTCACGGTCCTCCTGCGTCTGGCAAATCTACCATTGCTAAGGAGCTCTGCAAACACTACAAGCTACATTACATTAGGATGAAAGATGTGATTTCTGAAAGAATTGCAAATCTAGTATGTTGCTGTTTTCTACCATTCCTGTTATTTTAATTTCTGTGATTTTAAAATGTTTGTCAGCTTTTAAAAATTACTTATAATCCCATTATTTTAGAATGGAAATGTCTTTCAACATACTGATCACCTCTGGGGGTTGCACTGAAATCTTTTTAGAGAATGAAAGTTACCCAGTATCTCACTGTTCACAGGCATACATTAAAGGAATATTTTTTTTCTTTTATTCCATCTCTGTATAAAATACATTTGTCTATGGAATTTCTGAGACAATTCATATTTCTGTTCTTGTCATCAGGAGCAAATTGTGGCTAAAGAACCTGACGCTGTGGGAGAAGGAGAAGGAGAAGGGGAAGGAGAAGGAGATGGAGAAGAGGATACAGAGGAGCAGGGTGAAAACGTAGAAGATGCAAAGGAGTTATTAGCTGGAATACAAGAAAGCATGAAGCAGAATGCAGGTAGGAAATACGAAGTACTAAGATGGGATTCAGGTAACCAGAGCAACCCTATGCAAATGGAAATCAGGAAATAAATTTGTCTTCTTGGACTTTTACTTCCTATTAAAAGCAAGAATGAACCAGATGAGAGTGAGGAAATAGCATAAAAGGTTCATGAGTTGAGGTAAGGACAGGGAGAGACCACAAACTGAATACTGTCACAGGCAAAACAGACCTGACTTGGGGAAATTACTTAAATGTGTTACCAACCAAAATCAGAGCATCCACCCCTCCCTTCTCTCCTGAACTTAACTTTATTTTCATGATTCTCTACCTCCTCCTACCAATGGCACAGGGGGATGGGCAATAGTGGTTATGGTCAGTTCATCACACGTTATTTCTGCTGCAGCTTCCTCCTCAGGGAGAGGAGTCTTTCCTCTGCTCCATTGTGGGGTCCCTCACACAGGAGACAGTCCTCCATGAATTTCACCAATGTGAGTCCTTCCCATGGGCTACAGTTCTCCATGAACTGCTCCAGTGTGGGTCCCTTCCATGGGGTGCAGTCCCTCAGGAGCAGGCTGCTCCAGCATGGGTCCCCCATGGGAGCAAACCTGCTATAGTGTGGGCTCCTCTCTTCATGGGGCTACAGGGCCTGCTCCAGCGTGGGCTTCCCATGGGGTCATAACCTTCTTTTGTGCATCACCCTACTCACGTGTGGGCCTCCTGCATGGGCTCTAGGTGGATCTCAGCTCTCCTGGGGCCCTCCATGGGCTGCATGGTGACAGCCTGCTCACCATGGTCTGCACCACGGGCTGCAGGTGGATCTTTGCTCTGGCACCTGAAAGACCTCCTCCCCCTGCTTCTTTGCTGACCTGGGTGTCTGCAGAGATGTTTCTCTCCCAGATTGTCACATCTGTCTTCTCTGGCCACATTTACTTCTGCACAATGACTTTTTCCCTACTTAAATATAGGCCCACTGATGGGCTTGAATTTGGTCAGCAGCAGATCCACCTTGGAGCCATCTGGCATTGGCTCTGTTGCACATAGGGGAAACTTCCACCAGCTTCTCAGAGAAGCCAGTTCTGTAGGTCCCCATGCAAACAAAACCTGTCCACACACCCCCAATGCAATTACACACTTTGTATATTGAAAGTGATATATTTTTAAAATATTTTGGTGCTTCTTTAATTGTAGCACTTTCTACTTCTTCCAATTTTTTAAATAACATCATGTTTTCTTCTTAGAGCAGAGTATAATTTATATAATATAAAGTAAAAAGCTGGTGAAATATATCTTACCAAAGTTGAAAAAAATAAAAGTATTCTAGTAAGAAAAGGAATCAGTGCATTCTTATATGAAATTGTGGGGGTTATTTAAGTACCTCATACATCATTAGAAAGTAAATACTCTTTACTGAAGCCTGGGAAGAATTTTAAAGTCTGCAGATTGAAAAAAAAGTCCCTTGCTGAAAAGTGTTAGTTATCATCTGTATATGAATAATGCCATGTAGTTTTAGTCTTAGTGCTTAACATTTTCCATGAGGTACAAAGTGATTCCCCTTTAAAAATGCATTTTATTGCTAAAAGTTTACCTGATTTGGATCTTGTGTATCTGCAAAGAAATGAACTTCTCACACACATCCATAAGACTCAGTAGAGATTTATGGCAGCATCTCTTCTGCATGGTTTGATTTGTTGTTTAAAATAATATTAGCTTTTTAAATGGTTACATACTTTTATGAGAAGAATGATTTATAAATATCTAAGACTTTTTAATAGTCAAAGCAAAATAAAGCAGGAAACTGGAGTCAATGTTTGCAAAGGGACAAAAAATCAGGTCAAACCTGACTTTTTCCTCCTACATATTTTCTCAACAATGTAAGACAAGTTAATAAACCAATTTGTATCTCAACCTATTTATCTTAAAATGAAACTTGTAGGACCTATCTCACATGTTTTTTACAAGACTGTCTTTAAGTCTTACTGTGAAATGAAAATAGAAAATTATTGCTTTGTCTCATGATTTTTCTATAAATATTTCTTTACTGCTTCTATTAAAATCTGATTATATTATTCAAAATAAAACTAATTATGTGTTCAGATCATTAAAGTACTAATATTTATATCCTTGTAAACACAAATGTAATTTTATTTTATATCTACACATCATATTCCATAGATTGCTAACAAAGAATAATATACAAACAGTAACTTAAAATATTTAACTTTTTAGGGACTCTGTAGAAGATAAATGTATTAGAATGTATTAAAATGTTAGTAAAATAATTTCAGATATCTTGTTTCCAAAAACTAGGTACCTATTAACCTTCTTTGTCTTAGGTCGTCTAGATAATGAGTATGTTATTAAACTTATGAAGGACAAGCTCATGTCTATGCCTTGTAGGAATCAGGGCTATGTTTTAGATGGGTTCCCAGAGACCTATGAACAGGCAATGCATCTTTTCAAAGGTATGTACTGCTGAGCTTGGTTTTGTTGCTGCTTTTGTTTTTATTGCTGCTAATATTGTCATTACCATTATAGCTCTCAGTGCCACACTACTTGAAGTGTATCAGCACTGTAATGACTGCAGTGCAGGATACAAAACAAAGTTGTTTTCATGTGATTATTAGAATGTGAGAAGGACTGTAATGCACCTTATTTAATTTATGCACAGGATAATTTTCAGACTATCTTTCCTGGTAAAGTAAAAATTAAATGCACAAACATGGAGGATGCTTTCTTGTTCAGTATTGGTCTACTCCACTTAAGTAAGCTCTACAGCAGAATTTCATCATAATATTTAAGAGCTACTGCATGAGGGGATCCAGCCAGTGCGCCACTACATGTTTTGTGAGCCTAATTACAGTGGATTTATTAGAGCAGCTACACACATGAGCTGCAACTCAGAAAACTTAGAGAAGCTCTGCAACACACATTTCAAATTGTGAGCAAGCACTGTCCATATATTAGAACCAAGAATTATCTTCATGTTTAAATTACAATAAGAGGTTTGAAGGTAAAGCAAAAACAGTCTTGTTCAGCTTAGTATGCTGTTTTGCAAATGGTCATGCTCAGCTGATACTCTACAGGCAGTTTTACTCACTGTTCATGACAGCAGACTCTTAGTGACAAAAAACATTTTAACCATACAGTTGTAAAACATTTCTACTCACTGTTCTGAGCCTTGTCTCTGTTTTTTGCAGAATAATTTATTTGGCAGAAGGAGAGGCCAAAGATAAGACAGCAGTTTTAAAACTAGACATACTAAAAAATTGTGTGTGCATTCACATAATTCCATAGTATAGGCAAATAAGTATAGTTGCTTGTAGTCCCAAGGTAGTGTTCTGTGGTGGCTGGCAACATGAATTACTTACTGCATTCTCTAAACTGGTGTCAAGGTTAGATTAAATTCCAACTATTAGTATAATTTGGATATAGGCAAACCTGTGTTTGTACTGAGCACATATTAATTACAGTGATATTGTTGCTTCAAATAAAAATGACAGTCATTTCTTACTGTTGTTTTAGTGGAAGATGAAGAAGAAGAAGAAGAAGAAGAAACAAAAATCAAAGTGCCTAAATTTAATAAAATAATTATACCTGGTAGGTCTGATAGGTTTCTTTTTAAATAAACTGAGGAGTTTTGAAATATTGCTGCCACCAACGAGAAGTCTAAAATACCACTCCATCTGTTCCTATTTAATTTAAAATATATATCTATTTCATATAACACTGCTGCCCTTGTGTTTGAAAGTGCACAACTAATCACAGAATAATTTAGGTTGGAAAAGATCACTAAGAACATCAAGTCCAACTCTTAACCCAGCACTTCTAAGTCCACCACTAAACCATGTCCTTTAGCACCACATCTCCATATCTATTAAATACATCCAAGGATGGTGACTCAACCACTTCTCTAGACACCCTGTTCCAATGCTTGACCTCCCTTTTGTTGAAGTTTTTCTTAATTAAAAGGAAGGTTTTGGTTCAGTTTCTGGGTTGTTTGTTTATTTATTTGCTTGTGGGTTTTTGTTAAAATGCCATTAACTATTGGCTGGTAACAATAGTAGTGTTGTCTGTTTTGTGATTACAGCAGCTATTAATGGAATAAAAATGTAATGCATCGGTTATGATGGGAATTGAAATAGAGTAGTTTTCATCTATGTAGAAATTGCTTTATCCTGCTGTTTTTGCTGGATTCCTTTGGAAATTTTATATATATTCAAACAATATGTTCTTCTTCACAGAATTTGTTTTTTCTTTGACTGCATCGGATGAATTCCTTATAAACAGAATAAGAAATCTGCCAGAGAGCGTTGTTACTGGAACTCATTATACTGAGGACCAGTTCCTGAAAAGTCTGAAACTCTTCCGCCAGTTAAACACCGATGATAAGACTGTTCTCAACTATTTTGATGAACTTGAAATACATCCTCAGTTTATTGGTATGGAATAATAAAATTAATCAATATAATATAAATTTTTAAAAATGTTCTTACAAATTTAACGCTTGCAAAAATCAAATAGTAGGTGTCCATATTTAAATAATGTTTTTATTAATATTCAAGAATACACAAGCATTTAATTATGTACCTACAAAAATGTTCTTTTACAGTTAACCTGTTTCTAAAAATTGGGGTTTTAGTTGTTCATTTTCGTAGGCTTAATTATTAAAATAAGTTTGTGACTTAGGTTACAGATATCTGTGCTGGCATCCTTTCAGATAGGTGTAAGAGTACATTTTCATGGACTTAAATATTATAGTTCCTTATATTTTTTTCTTTAGACTTATCCTCAGATGCCATTGTTGTGCACAAAAATCAGATTCATTACCTGGTGTGCAACAAGCCAATAATTACACCTTCAAGAGAGACATTGATTGTTTATTTCAGAGTTGTGCAAGCCTCTGTGCTAGATGGTACTCCACAAATCAAGCATGCCTACTATCAAAACTTTTCACTATTTATACATATTACCAAGAAAAGGAATTAGTGTTCATTAGCTACAATACATAGTTCTGCTATTAATTAGTATTCTATCTTCTATTGGATAATGATTCTCTTTCTTCTCATGCTCAGTCTTTCTCTTTTTAGGGTCTGTGGGTTCCTTAAGTCTGCGGTCACAATTTCCCACTGCCAGCATTACCTTTTTGCCAGTTGATTTCAGCACAATTTCTGAGCTGGCTTTACTAGTTTCTTCCTTATCTCAGGTGTTCTGCCAAATGTCCTTGTGGCCTGTAAATTCTGCACTTTTTGTGTCCACAATCAGTGGTACATCCTTCTTGCCGAGCTTTGTTAATATCCTGTAGGTCTGAGATGATTGAATCTTGCCGAGCCCTAAACCTTAACAAGGCAATTTGACCAACAAGTAAATTGTTTTTCCAACACCTGGACATCATTTAGAGCTTGCTGTTTCATGGGTTAAATCTGCCTTCTTGTTGATTAGGCTTGAAAGTATAAAAAGATCAAACACCAAGAACATAAATTTTTAAGAAAATGTTTACATATTCCACATTTTGCAACACCATGATGATATGTGGGTAATCTGTAAATTACGCAGTATTTAAGAAAATTAGAAATTAGTGGTGGAAGGCTGGGACTGAATTTATTTTGTACTATACCTGTATGTGAGAAAATTTGTCTTCCTTACATACTATCTAGAAAATTGTGATCACTGGGAAACCTTGAGGAGATTATTATTCAAAGCCAGTGAGATCAGAGTGACAGCATTCTAAAGCAATGGGTGGGCTTGGGGGGAGAGGGGAAAGAAAGAAGAAGGGCAAACACCCTGGAACTAAAATCAACCTGTTGATATTTTGAATGTCTATTTGAGATGAATTATAAGAAGTTAATTGTTCAACCCCCTCAAGCATAACTGATTTTCCAAGTTTTTTATTTATTGTCAGTCATGGAGATTATTTTGAGAATAATACCATGTATTTGTTGTTAGGAAGTGTAGCAGTGGGAAAAAATAGTGAGTTAATATAGTTATTTTAGAATTGAGGAAATTTTACTACAGAAAGTAAATGTATGAACTGGTAAATATTAAGGTCTGATGCCATCAATTGGTCATATTCTTATCTTATACACTTCTAGATATGCAAGTAGTAGCAGTGTCAAAGACTGAGTTTTATTTTGGTGGGTACTATAAAGGGCATACTCTGTGCTAAAATATCGTCGTGTTTTCTGCTAAAAATTATGCATAAAGATTATTCTTAAAGTCTGGTCCATTCCAAGGACAGAAACTCATATGCTTACTGATTTTAGTTATTGTGGCATCACAGCTGTGATGTTCCAGATGGGTTTCACATTGATTGTATAGCATTGATTCTCATGCTCAAATGAGCATCATCTCTAGGTCCTGTTTGTCTCAGAACTGTCTCTTTCCCTATATTCCTGATTGTTACCCACTGAAGTATGCAAGCATGTTATTTCTGTTGTAAAATGGTAGGAAAAGATTACAAAGATAACCACTGAAGATCCTTCAGCTCAGCCAATACTTCTCCATTCTAGTCAATGCTCCAGCTGGATTTTCAGATGCATGGAATTAAGTAGCACTGGATTTAATCAGAGACCCAACTGCTTTCTCAAATTCTGAAGAAAGGGTTAAAAATTGTTCTGGATTTGTTAAATATTGTTTGAAAATAATAAAAGTTTTCTTCCACCTTAAATTTAGAAAATAATAACATATGGTTTTACATACCATTTTAATGATTATTATTTTTTCTGAGTCTGAAATATGACTAGTACAAAGGAGTGGGCTTCAAGATTCTGGAAACTCAGCTTTGCTACAATGACTCACTATGAAGACTGCAAGTTGGTTATCTTGTGTCTTGTTTTTCTCATTTGCAAATTGGGGATTGTAACACAAGCATGTTCGATTTTTTACAAAAATGCATGTTAAAGTCATAACAGCAATTTCCTTTGAAGATCTTAATTTATGAACTCTTTTCCCAGTGATCTTTCCTCTCAACTAGCATCAATGCTAACTTAATTTTTCATTTTAAAGGCATTAATTTTTGAGGATAAATGTAGTTAATTAAAATTACTGTAATATGTCCATTGTAGTCTTCTGTGGCCATCTAAGAAAAAAATGCAGTCTCTGAGACCTCAAATTCAGCATTGATAGTGTTCTTAGCAATACTTTAAATACAAGAAAACTGATTTTCCCTGTAATTTGTATATCCAGGTACAGCTAAAGTTTTAGAAATGATGGACTGCTTGCCAGAGCAAATGTATTCCTTTAATTCAGAATACTTCAGGAATGCAATTCGTGATTTTTTGAAAGAAGAAGCTGTAAAATAAGTTTTTATATTTTCTACTGTATTATTTTATATATTTTCTACTGTATTATTTTATAATACAGTAGAATTATCTTAGTTCCCGCCTCAATTCATGATCAGAGTTTGGACTTGAGGTCCAAATCACAAACACTTTAACTCTTGGAAAAATCGTGTCAGGATTTGAGAGTGATTCTGCCTGAATCCAGGATTAGAAAGAACTGGGAAGAATGCTTTGCCAATGACTTTCAAAATAATTTGCTAAGGAACTGTGAGGCAGGGACTACTGGATTCTTATCTAAATTCTGTGCTCTAATTCTCCTTTTTCCCTTCATCTGCTTGCTCTCCCTACCCATTTCAGTGCGTTTACATGGTCCATTTCTTGCCCCTGAACAAGCCCTTTACCTCTGTATTCTCTACCTCAAATGACCCCTTTTCCTCTTTTCCATGTACATTCCTGTACTGTTTCTGCTTCCCCACACTGAATGCATACAGAAATTAGAGAGCCCTGGAGGAAGTCTTCGTTCTTCTGTAGTTTTCCTTATTCTTCTTTCTTGTCAAGTTTAATGTGCAAGTAACCTCCAGCAATTACAAGGGAGAAAGAATAAAATGAAAGAAAAGGTCTTGTTCAGTCTTTATATTCCTGCATGAAACTACAAATTTATTTTGTAATTGTAATACAGTAAGAGATAGACTAGAGAGAGTTCTCTGTATTTGTAAGTCTATACGAGTGAAAACACTGGAGTTTGTGCCAAATCCTAACAACCTCTTGTGTAGTGTTTATGGGGGAGAGAAGGACAAAACTGATGGTTTTATGCATTCGGATAAATTGACATAAGATAGGTGTCAGGAACATCTCTGATAGTTGGTAGTTGACCTAATTTTTGTGTTTCAAAACCTGGGCAAGATGCAATTGATAAAAAACAGTTGTAAAAATTATTTTAATATATTTCTTCCTTACATAATCTTAAAAGGCAGACTATTTTAGCTGAAACTGGTAAAGAAAATCATATTTAGAAAACTTCATTCTGTGTAACAAAAAATTAGCATTTATAAGCAATTGAAAACATTTTTTACTTGAAAATTCAAATAACATGAACACCATATGTTTTTAGGTCTTGCATAATAATTGACAATTGATAGTTGACAAAAGCCTTGAAATGGTTCTCTCTTGTATTGTTTCAAAGATGTAGCTGTATATGAAGATCCTGAGAACAGACTTACTGTACCAAAGATCATCAAAGAAATTGGAGAACCTCGGAATTATGGTTTGACAGATGAAGAAAAGGAGGCTTTGGAACGACAAGCAGCTGAGGAACGCCTTGTCAAAGAAGCTCAAGAAAAGGTTGAACAAGAACGTAAAGAAGCTGAGGAAAGAGCTGAAAGAATGGCAAGATGGGAAGAGTGGGTAGGTTAATACATATTTTTGGGAAAACATTATTTGTTTTAGATGGTTTCAAGTAATCTTTTATGTAAATACACTTGGGAAGCGTGGCATAAATTCTCTCATTCCTTATATCATATTTTAGATCTGGGTTAGATTATCTTCACAGTGCATTTTGAAGCCCATCCTACAGAATATAGTTTCTTTTTAACTACAGATATAGCATTTTTTTTTTCATTTTGGTATTATCAGCATGTCTATAAAATACTTTTATGGTTCTCTTGTTGCTGTTGCTGCTGTGCTGTAGCTCTTCTATTTTACCATTTATAAATATCCACTATAATCAATTGTAATTTTCCTTACCAAGTCGTCTAGGACTTTTGCATTTTTCCCTTTTTATTTCTAAGCACCTGACCAAGTCTTAATTATCAAGCTAGATTTTTAACTCAACACTGACCAATATTCCAGCCTGCATTGTAGAAAAGTTTCTGAGCCTGCAAGAACATGTGTGAGGGCTGTGTACTTGGTTAAGTAAGGACTACCTGATGCAGTCTGAGAGATGGTTTTTGTTTGCTAATAATCTAATAAGTAGTTGGTACTTAGGCTACTTGATCCCAGAGGATTTGGACATGTTGTTTTTTCCTTATTTACTTTGCCACACCTAAGGACCTTTTAGTTAAATTACCTGAAATGCATACTGTAAGAATGTTCCTGTTCACACCCAAAGTCAGGCTGTTTCACCAGAAGGCAAGTCTATCCTCTTCTTTTAGAGCTATTTAAAAACAAACTGGTTATTCCACAGAGAAATAATTTTCTTATATTTGAATGCCATGCTGTAAGGGTAGTTAACATATTTTAGCTGTATTCAATCCAAGCCATCTACCTTTAAAAGAGCAAACTATGCATTAATCAAAGCTAAACTAGGTGCTTAAATAAAATGTGAGCTTAAGGTTATATTTTTAAATAGGCAGATGCTCAGGAAATCTAAGCAACTGTTCATTTGTCTTTGAGACTAGATTAGCTGTCTCTGAGTAGTGACCAAAGACCCCTTGCAAGATTTATTCAATTGCACTCCTGGACTAAGTGAATAAGGTAAAAATTGGTGTTTATCTGAACATTGCTTTGATGTTATGCCTTGCGTATAAAAAAGCAGTCTTTAGAGTATCATCTGTTTACTGTATCTCTATATGATATAGGCTACGGATTAATAAAATGAGTGAAAAGAGTACAATGAAAATGAGTTGGAGTAATCTTCTACCTAAAGCTACTGCAAGTATGCATGCTACTAAGTGCTATTGAATGGAAAAAAGAAAAGCTTGCAGCAGTTTTATTTCCTCATCCCTTCTACTTTTTGAGTGTAAAAATTGCATTTGATTTAACCTGAATTCAGAAACAAATTTAGCTGGTGTAAACGGATGTAATTCGCTGTGGTTTTAGTCTATTTGACTCTCAAGCCCCTCAAAAACATCAATGAAATAAGAATAAAACAAACCAAGGAAACCAAACCAAACCAAATAAACGAAACACAATTTACAATTTAAAAATTTAGAAAGCCAGGGCTCTCTATTGAGTAAAAATATTCTCCTTTCCCTCCAGTTCAAAGAAACCTCAAGAAACCATCTGCATTTGCAATAGTACTAATTTTTGAAGTGCTACAGTGTATTTCAACCATTTTGCCAAATACCTTGTGGAAACAGGGCCACTGGAAGATTTGAGAATAAACTACCTTTTAGGTGTTAAAGAAGAAAAATAAAATAATTTTATTATGAAGATTATGTCAGTTCTTATCATGTTCAATTCTTTGTCTTCAGTGTGTTGTGTGCTCAAAATTTAATAAGCAGTTAATTTTTTCTGTCGACTTGTTTTTTAAAGTTCTGGCCACAGATTCTAACACTTTTTTTCTCTAGGCCAGCACTATTATTTAGCCAAATGCTATCTGATAGATGTTATAAACATAATTATTTATTATTTTATTTTTTCTTCATTACTTGTAGAATAAACAGGTGGAGGAAGTGAAAAAACAAGAACAAGAGTTATTAGAGGTCCAGTCTGTTCCACTACGAAACTATTTAATGAAGATTGTTATGCCAACACTTATGCAAGGGATAAATGAATGCTGTAGGATCAGGCCAGATGACCCAGTCAATTTTCTGGTAAGGTGATTATGTTTTGTTTCTTAAATACGTTTGAATACTCATGTAGACTCAAAGAATCTCTGTTAACAAAAGGATTTTAAAAAATCTTCACTTTCATAATAGCAACTAATTAATGATTAGAATCTGTGATTCTGGTAACAGCAATTATAATGAAAATTAAAACCCAGCAACTACTCCTTATGGGATCAGTTGACACTGCGTAGTTAAACAGTGACAGGACAAGAAACGCTACCAGAATCTGTTTCCCCTTGGTATGTCCACTCTGTGCATCTTATGTACCCTGACAATTCTGCTCTGACATAGAGGACTACAAGTCAAAGAACTTTTTGATATTAGGCTTTCATTGCCATTAGATTGATTTGCGCCAGTGAACCTATATGATATCTGGCACCTGGAGTTAGGTGCCTCAAAATAGGGTCCACAGAGAAAGAAATCCCTGGGCAATGATGCCCTTACAATCTAAACTCCCCATCCCTCACAGGACACCCCTCATGGGACCGGCAGCCTTATCAGGGTCTGAGATCTGGTTGCCCTTCATTGCTTTGCTGTCTTTTACCAAGAGGTTGGTAAGGGGTCACCTCCACACCCTCTTAGGTCGGTTTCAGTGGGGGTTTCAGTTGGTTCTGGTTGTTATAATGATGTGGCTGTTACAGTTCATATACCACGATCTATGGGCTGTCCACTCCAGCTATTAATTTTTAAGTAATGTTTAAGCTGCAGCTTTGTCTATTCTATTATTAATGTTCAGATTGTTAGTGCCAGGTTTCACTGTAATCCATCTTTGACTTAAAAACATAACCATATGGTTCAGATAAAGTTCAACTTGCGGCCTAAAAATTCTAGCTACTTATGTCTACTTTCAAATGATATAAAATTTTAACCCTTCAGAAAGGGGGATATCACTTTCCACCCCTCTAGGCAAAACTGAACACGTTGTAATGATGAATGTAAGCTCTTTGGCAATTCTTTTGACAATATGCACATAAATAAAGGAGAAAATCCTATAGGACCTTCCTAGACTAATTCCAGTTGCAAATGGCCTCAGGAAGTTATCCAGCTCAATTTTCAGCTGAAAGCAGGGTCAGCATTGCATGCCGACAGGAATCCAGGTGCTGTAACATTATTGCTGTGCTGCTGTTCTACCTGCCGTCCTAACCAAGCTGTTCACAAGCTGAAACAGAGCTTTTTATTAATCAAGCAAAAACTTAAAATGAAAGCAATGGTGTTGCAATCCCACTTCAGACACTAAGGAGTGTTTTCTTGGTTTAACCATTTTTCTTATTGGTGAGAGACAACTACCTGTAGCTGTAGGAGTATGAGATCTTTCCTGATAACTGCTTAGCTTTTAAAGATCAGTATCAGTGGGTCCAGAAATCAGGCCCTAGAGTACTCCCTTTCCATACTGTTATAAATGGCTCTCTTCCTTCTCTTGCCCATGACAGAAATAGGTTGACTGCTACTATGAGGGAGAGAGAGAGGTCAATGATATTTTGGATAGTATTTGGGGGAAAGAGAGTTCTCTGACATAGAGACAGTTTCTGCCATAAGTTACATTTTAGGACCATTTAATATGTTCTGCAGTTTTGTTTACAGCAATGTTATCCACTAGATCTGTTATTTTGCATACTTTTCAAAGTTGGAGACATGAAAATAACTGTAATTTTGAAATTCTTCTGTTTATAGGCAGAATATCTCTTTAAGAACAGTCCTGATGTTGATTGGAATAAACGTTAAATCCTAGCAGCAATAGGTATTGTGAAACAAAAAGGGAGAAAATTCCTAATACATTTTAGATAAAAATACTTTGTTTCTGATGTTATTTTTGTTTAGGCTTACTATTTTTATTGCTCATACTTTATTACTATTTTGTACTGGGTTTTTAATATTTCTTCTACAACATTTTTATTTGCTGCATATATTGATTGTTACATTTATGTGCCTGTATTTCAAATGTCTGTTGGAAACTACAAACCATAAGAATTCTGTTCTCTCTGCAAAACCTTCTTACTGGATTTATTTTCAGCTACACATTCTTCTATGAAAGCAATATATAATTTTCCTGATCCTTAGTGAATGTAGGCAGCAAGCCTGAGAAAAACTTTTACCAAAAAAAAAAAAAAAAAAAAAAAAGAAGAAAAGTGTTTTTAATGAAAATGGAAATAAATAGAAGCAGCAAGCTCTCTTATTTGCCCTCCCAGTTACCAGGAGGCAAAAAGCCACAAAATAGAATCTTCTTCTGCGGCACTGAAGACTGTCTGGTAAACAGTTTCCCAGCATAGGTATGTCATAAAACCTGTGTTTTACTTTGGTATCAAACACATGACTGTAGATCTCATTTAATAATCTTCAGCATTCAACACTAGGTAGTTGTTTTTTTAAGAGATTCTTGAAGAATCTAGACTTTCCAGCACATAGCTGTTAGTCTCAATTTTATTGACTTCATCCAGCTCTCACAGGAACTGTATCTATGCTGACTGAGCTGGAACTGATTGCATACTTGGTGTAAAACAAATACAGGATTTTGTCAAAACAGAAGGCAAGGACCCTTTGTGCAAAAGGAGGGGGGGAAAAAAGAGGAAGAACTGAAAGAATAGTGGTATAGAAACATTTTACAGCTATTTTATATGTAACTTTGAGTATCAGAATTTTAGATGTGTTAATGCCCAATGTTTCAATTCAGATATATTAGTATTTTTACAGAGAAAGTCTTATTTCATCTGTTTTAATACTGTCACATGGACAAGTTGGGAATAGAACCATCATTCTAAAGAAACGCTTATTTTTGTGATCTGTATGTCCTTTATGCTGTCAGCCCGAGTTACCATTTATCCTGTGAGGCAGTTGAAGATGACATAATCGGTCGCTCTAGACAATTTTTCAGTTTGAAAGTGCTATTTTTCAGAGTAAAGATGAAAACCGGACACTTAAAAAGGAGAGGGTAAACCAGGTTTTTTCTAGAGTTACTGTAATGGCGTAACTCTCTAGTTACTGTAATGTGCTCTTGTAAGAATAAAGTTTTGAGCTGATGTATACAGAGTGCGACTTTTTTTTTTTTTTACTATTCTGAAAGTTTATGCAAACTACTCCAGGCAGATGTTTCAGAAACAACTCTTAGAAAACGATCTGTTTGCTTTGTGCAGGGCACGGATGCATAGTGAGCCGGACGCGGGTCGCCAAAGCCACGCACGGGGCTCCTTCTGAACGCGTCCCTTCCGCGCCAGCCGCAGGGCGAGCTCAGAGGGCCAAGGGCTCCCCGGGGTCTCTCGCAGCGGCGCCGCCGCCAGCTCTNCCGAGCCGAGCCGAGCCGAGCCCCGCCCAGCCCCGCGCACGCGCCGCCCCGCGGCCGTTGGCGCTTTGTTTTCAAACCCCGGCCGGCACCGCCGCCACGGCCCCCAGGACTACATTGCCCAGCGTGCCCCACGGCCTCACGGCAGACTGCGCACGCGCGAGCGGGCGAGCGTGCGTGCAGTGCGGGGGTGTTCGCCGCGCTGCGTCAGGCTCCCCCCGCCCTGGGACGTTGCTGTGGTAGCGTCCGGGCGCCATGTTAGAAGGCCGGAGGGGAAGAGGCGAGTGAAGCGGCAGCGGCGGCCGGGCCCGGCACAGCCGCTCCCTCCGCTCCCGGGGCCTGGCCCCGGCCCGTACCA
>VZRN01002763.1:2068849-2117051 GCA_013397935.1 Dasyornis broadbenti | reverse complement strand
CCTGTACCATGGTCGCGGCTCCCGCCGCTCCGCGGGACGAGTGATCGGTCCGCAGGCGGCAGCGGTGAGGGAGGAGGAAGAAGAAGAAGGGGACGACGCGGCGGCGGCGGTGGTGGTGGCGGCGGCGGCGGCGGAGGAGGAGGAGGAGGGGCCGGAGAGACGATGCCGTTGTAAGTCCGGGAGCTCGTGGGGCGCGCTCGGGGCCCGCGTTGTGCCGGTCCCGGCCCAGCGCTCCCCGCATGCCCAGGCCCTTCCTGCCGGGCCTCGGGCCCTTCCCCCCTCGCGGTCCCCTCGGCCCCGGGCGCTTCCGCTGCCGCAGTGTGCGGCCCTGGCGTCGCTGCCCGCGCCGCCGGGAGCTCCGCGCTGTCCTTCTCGCCCCCCTATCGCCCTGAGACCCGGAGGAGACGGTGATGTGGCTTTTGCGTTGTTGTCGCCGCCTCTGCGACCTCGCAGCGGCAGCGTGCGGGACGGGGCGGACGCGTGCGGCGGCCTGCGCCCCCCACTGCTGGGTCAGGGCGCACGAAGGGGCGAGACCCGCGTGTTTGTCCCTTCCTCCCCCTGGCCGCCAAGAGTGAAGGGCTTTTCCCCCCAAGAGCCCCGACGAAGTCTCTCCTCCAGTGACCACGCGGACACCTTTTCCCCATTCCAGGGGCAGGAGGCCCTGGGCCTCTGGTTCCAGTGGGAGACTTGAGCCTAGCGCGCTACCCTTGGAACCCCCCGGTCCCGGTGGCTCCGGGCAGTGCCCCCGGCCGGCAGAGTGGGCTGCGGGCCCATGTGTATCCCCCAGCCCGCCGTCGGGAATCCGGGCCGCTTGTGCTTTGGACGCGCCGTGCCGTGACCCTGCTGGCAGTCAGGAATAACGAAGCGTGACCTTATTCATCCCAGTTTGTTCGCCGATTTCCTTCAGTCCACCCCTTGTATTTCTTTTTTCACTTCCTTTTTTTTCCCCATCGCTGACGTTTTGGCGATTTATGATTGAGACGACAAAACTTGCAGCTCCTGCAGTTCTGTAGTTCATAATCGTAGTGTTTTAGTAGGTTATACAGTTCGAGGGAAATAGTGATGTGTAGGTGGTCAAATGACTTTTCAGAATAAGGCACGTTTATATATTTTGTTCGGTTGGTCGGTTGATTTTGTTTGTTTTTTTTTTTTAAAGGAGAAATATAAAGCATTTGTGATTATTTACTCTTTTCTTCTCTGTTATAGTTTGGGATTATTCACTGTTGTTTCAAATATGTCAGCTTTCAAGTAGAAGAATGGCCAAGGTTGTCTGTTGTGGTTGTTTAATTCGGTCTACTCTACTGCAGAGATAGTCGTGGGTTAGATAACGTGATAGAAACTTACCTGAAAGGGTTTGTGGCAGGGAAAGGACCAATGGGTGAGTGCAGGAAGGAACATGGTTATGCCAAGTACGATCTAATGCTTGTATAACGAAGCGCCAGTGTCCTTATAGATAAGTTTTATAGATGTTCATTATGGCAATGAAAAGTTACCAGAAGTCAGCTTTGAACTTGGCTAGGCTTTTCAGCCTCAGGAAAATGGGAGGGTGTTTATTCTGCTTGCTTTCATTCTTAGTTTGTTTTGTTGTGACTGCATAAATTCCAAATGCATAACAGCAACATTTTAAAGTTTGGGCTACTTCTGTGAGTTGTAATAATAGCAGTCTTCAACTTTGAAAAGTTTGGAATGATTTGATAATTTCTCTTAATGTAGGTGTCTATGGTACTTTAACTAGGAACTCTTAAATAGATGTACAAAGTTATAATTCCACGAATGTATTGCTGTTTTCAGTATAAATATTACTAGGCAACTTAACTAGTACAGGAGGTTTACTATAGTAAGCAAAATCGAAGCTTTCTCATTTTATGCATTTGTTCTGTCATTTGTTTGACATTATAGACTTTGTGTCATTCAGTCAAGACTTCAAAGTGATTATTTTAATGCCACTAAGTAGAAATGCTGGTAATGCTAATTCTTGAATTTATGAAGTGATGCCACTGACTTTAGAGGAAAGAAAGAGGCAGCTGGGGAAGCTTTTTTCTCTATAATTCTTTCCAGTTGATTCTTTCTACTGGGTGATAACCTTTTTGAGCGAAAGTGGAACAGCCCTCTGTTACTGCCAAACTTTCATGGTGACAAAATGTCTGCCCCCCCCCCACTTCTTGTTTTTTGGCCTGACCTTTCAATATTTCTTTTAAACTCAATTTTCAACCCTGGTGTTTACAATTGATAGGCATGTCAAAACTGATCTCCCATACAACCAGAGATTGTAATTATTCTGGACTTGGAAGTTCTGGGTTCTCCAGAGCGGTACAGCAGTGTTCATATTGCGCTCTTGGTGTGTGTGCTTATTAATAGTATGGCGCAAAAGTATGAAACCAAGCAAATGCTTTTTGTATATGGTGCATCAGTAGTAAGACTGCTGATGCTGATATCTGGTGTTTGCAGAAGCGTTTAGTATTTTTTTTAAGATTAAAATGTACCCTAGAAACTTACGTGACTTTTTGTTAAAATTCTCATGTGTGAAGCACTCTAAGTTGTATAAGGAAGAAGACTTTAATGAAAAAGCTGATTGGAAACAAAGATAACTATTCCCCTGTCATAAAGATATATTTCAGTGCCTGCTTAGGTACAGAATGTTCCTGTACATTATCTGAAACATAAGATGCCAGAGAAGAATGAAGTTCACTAAGCTGTTCATGTGTTTTGGTTGGGTCTGGGTCTTACACAGAAAGGTTACAGACTCAGTGAAGCTGGAATTATGTTTATGTGAGTGATGATGTAGTCTTTTCATGTAACCTGGCCCTTTCTAACTCTCCAAATGGAGAAAGCATGAATCTGTTGGTTAACTACTGAATGTCTGTGTCTGCTGAATTCATGGCAAAACACTTTCAGTTTGTTGTGGTCTTTTTCTGTAATCGAAAGTGGAAAAATGCATTGTATATTTAAAAGCGCCATAAGAACTGTAAAATTTAAGTATTGCTAGTATTGGTAACTTCTGTATTAGAGTTTTGAAATGTCATTAATAATTATTCTTTCCAGTGGACAGTCAAGCTTATTCTCATTCAGAAGTAAGACTTACTGTGTTTTCTTTCATGGAATTTTGCTGTAGACATATGCAAAGTCATTGTTTTCTTGACTTTTAATTAGAGACTGCTGGCTTACATGCCAGAAGTACAGCACTGTATTTAAAATGGCTTGTGCTGATTGGGAGTGGATAAGTAGTGTGTTTCTGAACAGAGAGAACTGAGAATTTTATAGGCTGTTAGGAAAGGAATTAAAATATTTAATTTTGCAAAGCACAGGTATGACTAGAATAGTTGCCATAATATAATGTGATATCTTTCTTAATTGAGAAGCAATTAATATAAAAATCTGTGCTGAAGATTAATTTATTAGATGGCAAGGATATGTGGTTTTGCAATAGCTTTCAGTCTTCCAGTATCACTCTAAAAAGCTACTGAGTTTATACCTGTTAATATAGAGGTACTGCACAGAACTTGGAAACCCGGTTATTTTGGGCTGAGCAGATTTCACCGCTGAGACAATTAATCTCTTACAGTGAAATGCTTTGTGGGATTCCTAGTTTTTGGTTTATACTCCCTATTATCTTTTGATGCAGCCTTACTGAATTTCTTAAATTGCTACTCTTGAGTTTTTTGTCTCCAGCATAGCAATAAAAATAATTTCTGGTTCAACTGCTGCCTATGCTCTTCCCTTCCTGCACCTTCCCCTCCTTTTTTCTCTGGAGAAACGTCTCCTTCTACTGTATTAATAAGAATATTGTGGATGAGTTTGTGTTTGTACATGCTGCCTTCACTATTATTCTGTGCAAACAGAAGAGCCAGAGAGCTCAGGAGAGAGTCCAAGGTTAGCAGAATGTGTATGAATGGTCTTCCTTTTGCATAGGTGAGCCGCTTTTGTAGCCCTGTTGTTCCAATCCCTGTGTTCAAATCAGTTTTGTATATCTCAAACATCTCATACTTACAGTTGAAGGCTAAATTCATGGTCTGAATGGTTCAGTGATATTCTGCTAGATATTGAAACTTTTGTTCAGGAGGGACAGCTGAATTGTCTTAACCATTTAAAACATACGTTCCCCAGTAAGTCATTTGCACAGACATCATTAAGGTTTCCTGCCTAGAGTTTTGAAACTTCACATGGAGTGATGGTATTAGCATTAAGCTAGAAACCTCAGTCTAAAATGCCAGTCACTCATTGTTGAAGGAAACTTTAAAAGAAGCAAAACCCCTCAATAGAGTTTCTCCGAATCTAGACACAGTGGAGCTTGAGCTCCATGAATTTAGCTCCAGCTGGTTAACCAGATGGTGTGATGACCAGTATTGCTTCAGGAATCTGACTTGAGTGTCTTACATCAGCAGATAAGAAGGAATAAATTTTGCTGAGGTAATCAGTGAGAGGCAAATAGAGAAATGTGGATAATCATTGAAAATCCTTAAGTTGTGTATATTTTATCGTAGTATCTGGATGAGTTTGAAACTTAGGGGGGAGTTAAACTGTTATCATTAATTCAATGTTATGCCATGTATTTTTAATATTTCAGTTGTTTGTATTGTCTTCTATTTTTGCGAAATGTCCCAAATTTCAGGAGCATGATGTTTAGATAGTATGGTGCTGATAGCAACTGTATTTCATTTGTGATAAGAAATGTTAAATGTTAACAGCAATAGCACTAAAAATAATACTATTATAATGGACATGGAATACTGGGAGAGAAGAGGAGCAAGTGCTTAGAAGGACAAGTTTTCATGTGGGGGAAGGGGTTGGGTTAAATACAAAGCACATTGGAAAATGAAGTTCATGACAGGATTGTTGTTGCTTCTGAGGATGGAGAAAGGTTGTAGTGTTGTAAAAGAAAACAGTAGTACAGAACTTGGAGATAGTGTCCAACTCTTAGTTATATATGGGACAGTGTTACATAGGTATAACTATATTGACTTTATGTTCAGTTTACATGGATGTGTTCAGGCCTATCACCTGATCTTGAAAAGATGTGTTGTAACCCCATCTCTACCTTAGAACAACATATAGTCACTTCAATTTAAAGGAGTTTAGAGGTGTACACTCCGGAAACTCTAAAGCTTCTTAAAAGCTTTATTTGTTTTTTTTTTTTTCTTCCACTTCTGCACTCTGTTTAAAGTGGTTTTTAGCAGTGGCCGTATAACCAAGGTCTGCTCTTTTCAGTTTGGTGGTTACTGCTACCAGCATAAAAAGATATACTGCCTACCGTAACTTTGGGTTCTGAGGAAGTTGTTTGGCTGCACTGCTTTCAGCTTATCACAGACTAGAGCTTTGTGTCTGTGTTTCTGTGGGGAAAAAGGACATATGCATTTCTTATAGATGAAATCAATATTTGAATATGAAAGTGAATCATAACACTTTAGAATTAATCCACTGTAGCTGTTGCCCAATTAGCGCATGCTTTAAATTGTTAGTATATGTTCTTCAAAAATTCAGGTTAAACCAGAGCTACAACAGTAGTATGTTAAATTTAACTCTACATCATTTTCTGCAACATTATTTTATATTTGTGCAATTGACAGATCGCTCATAGTCATCTCAGAGTGAGAAGATTATCGTCATGTTTATATGTGGTTGACTAGAAATAAACCCAGAAGCCCCAAACCGTATCTTAATTTTCCTTGTGATCTTGAAAAGAAAAGCTTAGGGTTTGTTTTTTTTTTTTTTCCCCATTGGTTTGTTTGTTTGGGTTTTTTGTTTGGTTTGTTTTTCTTTTTTTAGAAAAGGAAACATGCCCTAAACATACTTTCAATTGTGTGAGACCCTGACATGGTCTGCCAGATCTTTCTCTGCTGTTGACAAGAGTGAGTAGCTGGGATGGAACTTACAGTTGCTGTTTAATGCTCTGCTTTTTGTTAATGTTTAACTTTAGTGACTACCAGATTGACATACCATCAAGGTATTGACTTCCCAAGAAGGCCTTAACATCTCTAATCTTCATGGGTAGAAGATTAGCGCTCATACTTCCCTGGCTTTTCACCTTTCTCTTTGAATAAATTCGGTAGTTTAAGCTCTACTCTGGACATGTCACAAGTAAAAGCTAGAACATCCATCTACCCATATGTGACTAAGAGGGGAGATATTGGAGTAGGAGTATGATCTTCATGGTTTTAGTAAAAAGTAGAAGTCTAGGAGATTTTTATCATTAGCTAAAATGTAACATGTAAATACAGAATTAGAGTTGGGCTAATGAGACTTAAAGTTTATTTCTCAGAGATACTTTATTTTTGCTTTAAGAAGCAGGTAGCAAATGCTTTATTTGGAGTTTCTTGGTTTTGTGGGAGGTAGGAGGCAGAGAGAGGCTATACCTTCACTTGTTTGTTTATAGTAACTTTCATGCTACCTTTTAAATGAATAGATGACCTAGGACAAGTTACTTTATTCTCTCTTTCATTAAGTTGAACAAAGCTTCTTGCCATACCGTTTTTAATTTTCCAAAGGAAATTTTTTCATATATTTTGGTGTGCTACAGAAGCCTTAGACTAGAGTTAACTTAGCAGGTGTAAATAGCAGAGCTTCAATTTAAATGTTTTTATCTGGAAATAGCCTATATTCTCGTCAGTATTCATGTATGTTAAAATGTAAGCTTCATCCTGTCTTCTGCAGCTGTAAAATCTTGAAGGCAACTATGCCGAGAATTGTTGCACTCTAACCCAGTGAAAGGGTACTCACTAACTCCTCAGCCTTCAAAAAGAGGTGAAACACTTGTGTTGGGAAGGTCCTGTGCTGTCGACACCATCGTTATTTCATTATTATAAAAGCAAATGTAAGCACTGTAGCTGGTGTTATGTTACAATTCCCAAAGATGTATATCTGGTGATCGATTTAATTGGTTCTTTGAAGCCATTGTTTTAGTGAGCAGTTTCAAAGCTTGTTTGTGTCCTGTGGCCATGCTCTGGTGGCCCTGTTAGGGATTGAAGGAACACTGGTTAAGTCAGGACAGTGTGGTGTTTTGAAGGCAGACGTGTACATTGCACTGCCAGGGTTGTGTGTAAACCAGATTAGGGAAGAGAACTGATGTTTGGCTGGGGTTAAGGGCTGTAGTTTTGTAGACAAGGTAGAGGATTATGTTTAAGTTGTAGGTTCTTGAATTGGTGAATCATGGCCCTTACAAGTAGCGAGAATCCAGAGGCCTCTGTCACCATTGCTGACTTCAGGAATCAGCTTCACAGAATCTGGTTTTGAGTGACATAGAGTATTTTTTGAAATCTAGTAACAGCATCTGCCAGGCTGTGTTTTGCGAGACTTTTTAATGAAGACTAATATCTGTTTAATTGGATTCAGTTTCTTGCTATGAATGGTTGAAAATTACAGTTAGACCATCAGGAAATTGCTACGCAAAGCTAAAATATCGATTGTTTTATATTATTCTTTAAAATACCTATAAAAGTAAACTGAAAAAGCTTTAGTTTAAAAACATCTTTATTTTTTCAAATTAACAGTTGGGAAAAGGGGAGAAAATGTAGTTTGAATTTAACTATTTGATTTGTGGTATAAGTTAAAATATTCAAAACATCCAAGGGATGTTCATATATTAACACTTTTTGTTTTCTCACTGTTTTTTTTTTTAGAGGCAGTTAAGTGGCTGAAGCTACTATTTGTATTGACATTCCTAATATTTTGTTTTTAACAGGAAAAAAAAAACATTGTAGTGGCTTCCTTTGTCCTTAATTTGAATTACTGTTTTATGTAATTCATCTGAACAGCTTTTTTTAAGAAAAGTATTTTCATTGACACCTAAAGTCCTACGGTCTATATGGTTTGTTCAGCTGCTACCAGATTCTTCATTAGTTCATTACAGCCTCTTAGCTAAAGGAAGCAGTATGAAATAATTTTCCCAGACATTGCCCCAGTCCCCGTGATTACTTGAAGGTTAATTTTTTAAATGTACAACTTTTCAATATTTTTTCCTGGTATGCCTTTTCTTTTTTTGCTAATGAGAAAAGGGACAGATGTCCTCAAACTTGCATTGTGACTGAATTCTTGATTGCAAACAAATCTAAGTACAATACTTAGAATTGTTATAAAATGGGCTTAATTTGTGGAAAATTATGTCATGTTTTGTGGGTTCTCATCAATTGTAAGTTTAAGTGTTCTTTTTTTAATACTTAGTCTTTATGGAAATGAGGAATGAAATCTTGAGGAGATGATGATGATAAATAATGGAAGTAAAATTGAAGTTATACTGTAGTTTTTCCACATGTAATAGGTAGTTAACCTGATGAAGATATTTCTCATTTTGTATGATAGAAATAGTATATAATATGTATAAACATGTGGAACTGATATTACAGCAATATACCAAGGAATGCCTGCCAAGAGTAGGACTTTCACTTTTGCTATCATCTTGACTTTTTGACGTGGATGGTTCTCTGTACTTTAGACTTTATGGAAGTGAAGGAGCCCAAACTGATGATAAAGCTTTTGCCTTAGTAGAATGAAGAAAGTACTAAAGGGGGGAAAAAATAAATGCATATTAAGAGTTGGTGAAAGGTTGGTGTCCTTAATAGGGCAGATTTAACACAGAGTGATTTGGGATGAAAATACTAACACTAGGCTTAATTTTTTTTTTCCTTAGTATGTGTCTCTTGTTTGCTACTCTGATGAGAAAAGATAAATAATTTTGTTTTGTTTCTGTCAGTAACTTTATCTAATTGCCTTTATTAGTCCCGTTACAACCCAGGGATCACAAACACAGCAACTACAGAAGCATTATGGCATTACCTCACCTATCAGTTTAGCTGCCCCCAAGGAGTTTGACTGCATGCTTACCCAGAAATTAATCGAAACCCTAAAACCTTATGGCGTATTTGAAGAGGAAGAAGAGCTGCAACGCAGGTGAGTGAGCACTGTGGTTTTTGTCCTGTCATGAGGTTCATGTAGTTGCCTATTAAACCCCTTGTGTTCTTTCAAGTAGTTTCTCTAAAAACGTAGGGGAATTGTAAGCTTGATTTTTCTCAATACTTCTAAACACAGAAAGGAATTAAAATTCAAAATTAAAATTTAAATTTAAATTTCTGAAATTTAGGCCAGTTTGCATTTTTTTCCTCTTCATCACTACTTTATTGTAATGTACCTTATTTTTTTTCCTTTTTAAACTTTCTAGAGGCTTTTTTTCCCTCAATACTGCTTCTCACTGTTATTTTAGATGCATGTGTTGTATGAGTTAAAGTTTTGTTTTGAAATTGAGTAGAATTTGTATACCTAAATTTGTGTGTGCCTTTTTGCATGCTTGCATTTTTTTGAGCTTAAATCTCTTGAATGTCTCTAAGGGGGGAAAAGTAGTGGGAATGTTGTAAGAGTAACTTTCTTTCAGTGTATATATATAAAACAAGATCTCTGTTTAGAACTGCAGTGTTACTCTAGTTGACTTACTGTGTAATGATGATGACAGTCTTAAGAAATTCTACTAGTTTTGTCTAAGTTTGTTACCCCTCCTTCTGCTGTTTTGTTAATAGGATTCTAATTCTGGGAAAATTAAATAACTTGGTAAAGGAATGGATACGAGAAATCAGTGAAAGCAAGGTATGAATGTATTTTACATGGAGTTGCCAATACTGTGATTCAAACACTGCTGTAGGAAGATTGTTCCAAAATATATTCCTAGGCTAAATGGGGTGAACCTTAGCTTTGGGGATCAAAACAAATACTATCTTTGTGTAGTTTCTTTTGTTTACAGGCAGCATTGTCCCTTCACAGTAGTACCTTGTCAAAGAAAGAAACAGATGTAACTTGACTTTTTCTCAAAATTCATACATCTAGTACTATATAATTACTTATTTAGATTATTTGCCTTTGTGAAACAGTGCTAGATCGTAAAATGTGCTTCCTACATCATAATGGTCTGTGGTCTTTTTCTTTAATATCAATCCTGTAATATTACTTTTGTAGACTGATTATGCTGATAGTGTTTTTGCCAGGTTATAATAATCCCTACCCCCACACATCTTTGAATGATTATAGCCTTGCATGATTATAATTTTTTTTTTTTTAGGAGTAAAGACCTAATTTTTAATATGTTTTGGTTTGTGTGTATTTGGGATTGGGCTTTTTCTGTACACTTTTCTTCTGCAATGAAAATTTATATATGAACAAGAGTATAGGCAGGGACAGCCCTGCCATGTGCCTCTTGATCCTTGAAAACAAAGTAGTAAGAGTATCGTGACTGGTATAAGATTGAAAGCTACTTAAGTTAATCTAATATACATTGCAAAATAGAATTTTTGGTTTATTTTATCTTCTGCTGTGTAAATATTCTTGTAGGGTTTCAGAATGTAGCAATGCATCGTATTACGAAAAGGATAGCCCTCTTTGCCCACAGTACTGTGGATTCAAAAGTTTTGTAAAGACTAGGAACTTGAGTAGATGTACTTAACCAATTTCAACGTAAAATAAATACCTTTCCCAACCCCAATTTTTTATTTAAAGACTGTTGTATGGGTGTCTTTGAAAGTAAAGTTATAAACATTGATACAGTAGACTGTGTTTTGTGTTGCTCTAAATTGGAATCCATCATCAATTTCTGAGTCAGTCTGAAATGCCTGAGTGGTAAGCAAAAGGTGTTTATTTCTGTAATGTTATAAAGCTGCTGCACCTGAAGTGTAGAATTGATGCAACAATTGCAGGTTTGAAGCAGTAATGTGTAACATAGTTGAAATGTTACAAATTGCTCCAAGTGGCAAATATATGTATTTTCTGTAAATACTGAGGTTATTACTTCAGTAGTTAAACAGCTTAAGTTTTGTGCAATATTTTTCCTCTCTTTGTAAGTAAATTGTTTATATTGTAATAACATGTTAAGGTAAAATAACCAATTCTTTTCATTCCATTTAGAATCTTCCGCAATCTGTAATTGAAAACGTTGGAGGAAAAATTTTTACATTTGGATCCTATAGATTAGGGGTTCATACAAAAGGTAACATTTCTTTTTATGATAAAAATCCATGTGTTTGAGCTAATGACAGATCTTGCTGTATTTTGAGATGGTGTTAGATTTATTAAATTTTTGGTTAACCATCTCTAGTGTTCATTCTAAATAAGAGAAATATATTCATATAATGTTTTCATTGTGGATTGAGAAACAGACAAGAAAGTTGCAAATTTTTTACAGACAGAGGAGGTTGTATATTTAAATTTTCATGTTTTGTTCTTTGAAGATTACAAATGTTCCACAGTTGAAGTAGGAGTGTATGTGTATGTTCTGTATGTTTAATGGCCATGACTTTTTAAATTTGGTTTGACTACTATTTAAAAAAAAAAAACCCATTTCATATGATGAGAAACTAAATTTTCCTGTGTAATTATTAAAAAAAAAATTGTCTATTGCTGGCATTCCATGTATGTGAAGTATTGAGTAATTTACTTCTGCTAATTAACCATTTCAGGTGCTGATATTGATGCCCTGTGTGTTGCACCAAGACATGTGGAAAGAAGTGATTTTTTCACATCATTTTATGAAAAATTAAAACAACAAGAAGAAGTGAAAGATCTGAGGGTATGTGAAATGCTTGCTGACCTGAGGATTAGGAAAATTCAGTAGTGAAAGATGATGCATTAAATAAGTAAATACAACTTTACTGTTAAGGCTTGCAAAGGATTTTTTGTTAACCTGCAGTAAAGCCTGTCATAAGAGTTGAAATAAATAGAGATTCTTCCAGATTTTCTCTGCTCCCACTTAATAGATACACTCACTTAAAAATTCGGATGACAGAATAATCTCCTAGCATGCATGGCAAAATTTCTGCTTACTCTCTAGCAGCAGGCAGATGCAAATATGTTAGCTTGACAAGGATCAGGACCAAACCTGTGGGGTTTTAATGAAGCTTCTATGCTGCTTTTTTATAACTTCATGCTTATATAAACAGTTATAGTGGTTGATATTAACTAAACTTTTTATATTGGCTATCAACTCTGCATTTGAAAAGGGAAGCTATATTTTTAGTCTCTCATTATTAGATGTTCTTGCCAGATTTTTAGCATGTAAAGATGGAGATTTCCCTTGTAGTAGTGGAAGACTGTAGTAATGCAGTATTTTGTTTGTTATACCTAAATGACAAGCCTCCCTAAGTCAATTGGTGGGATCTTTAATCTTCTTGATACTGGCTCAGAGTAAATTTTCTCTGCTCCAATTTTTTTCTTTTTAGATGAAGATAGTTGCTGACAAGTCTTTGTTTGGTTTAGTCTTACGCTCATAAAATAATTGGAAATGTCTCTGCAGCATTCTTCTACCCTGTGCATCCTGTAGTTGGTAACTACCAGGGTAGTGCAGACATCTGGTAGTAACACTATATGCATTGAAACAACTGTTTTGAATGCGTCACTGTCTGAACACTTCTAGTAGTCTTTAAATTGGCATGCTATATTTGAGAGGATTCAGATTTTCAGATTCCCATTCAACTTTGCTGTAAACTCTAACTCCAGGTAATGTAGTTGATTTAGTAGCAAGGTATGTATGCTGTTCAGTGTAGCTCTGCAGTGATGCAAATAACCTTTATGTCAGGGTGTCATAACACTTTTAAATCATTCCAGCCAGTATTAGGAGTTTACACATCTCCATCTTTAGGGGAGCATATACTTTCTTAGCAGTTGCTCTAGTGAGTGAGTATGAGACACTTGTGAACTTCTATTTTGATTAGGATCCATTCTGTCAACCAGTAATGTTAAGGTAACATTACCTAAAGTTTGAGCACAGACAGAAGTGTTGTCTCCTCGTTGTTAAGAACTGAAACACTTTTGGAACAGTTTATCCTCCCAACAGTTCAGAGCATTTCTGTTTTGGAGGTAGGCAGTATTCTTTGCTTTTACAAAAGTATACAGATCTGCATTTAGTTCAGATGCTCAGTTCGAGAAAATGGTATTCACAGCTGATTCCAGAGTAGATGTGAAGTTACATAGTTTCGTCATGATATTGTTCATCAAAACACCGTATTATTGACCACATTTTAAAAAGGTGCTCGGTCGCTGGAGACTGGCAACTTACAGCTGCTTTAGGTGAAGTCAGGCTGCATAGCTACACAGTTTTCTCCTCATTTCTTCTACTAACTGTCGAAACAGAAATAAGTGGCCTTTTAGAGCAAGAATCCCCATAGCTTGGAATACTTAGAGATACTTGTGAGGAGTACAAGATGCTTGATCATGTCTTGTGTGTAGGAAGAGTCTTGGACCTTGAGGTAACATCATCAAAGCTGGTTGGTACAAGTCTGGATTATAATTGACATCTAGACAGCTGTGGCACATAGTGGGTAAGTGCCTACTGCATAGACTCTCAATGGTGGAGAAAGACATTGCTGACAAAAATCAACCTGAAAACAGAAAAGCATCGATATAAATAGCATTTCATTATGATTGTCTAGACTGGTAGCTAGTGTTTGTAAATGTTCTCTATACTGAAAATAAAATACAATTTTTTTCTCCCCAGGCTGTTGAAGAAGCTTTTGTCCCAGTTATTAAACTTTGTTTCGATGGAATAGAGGTAAAGATAATATTTCAATTGGTTTTAGTAGAACATGGTTATAACAAAATTTTTAAGATCTTTATAACTTGTTACTCTTTAATGTGAATGCTATTAAAGTGACTCCGAAGTTCATACATAAGATTTTGACAACAGTCCTCAGTTGTGTAATTTAAAGTGGAGATTTAAGACTGAAACAAGTTTTTCTTGATGGACTTAAAGCTGTGTACAGAATATCTCCCTGTTCCTTTTAGTGGCACTGCTACTCATTTGTACTGATTAGTTTACTGACCTGTAGAGTATCAGTAATGTTGTTTAGACTTAACATTTAATGGAAATTATATTCCTAAATAATGTGGCTTCAGAATTTTTTTTGACTGCTGATGATTAACTGTCCAAACATGAAAGATTTGCTTCATTATCCTACAATGTGGAAAATTATGGTCTTTAACTATTTCTGAAAAATGAGCTGCTGAAGGCAAGCTGGGTATTCCTTTGGTTGTGATCGCTTCACACATCTGTAAACACAAGACCAAAACAATGGCTTTGGTGCCTGGAGCCTGATGGATCAGCTGTCTTGGAGCACTGAACTTGCTTAACTTGATTTTTGCTAAGAAAACAGGAATGGTGCTTTTAAAAGATACACTTCATTGTTCTGAGACTGTTAAAAACTGTCATCTTTTGGTGACAAGACAAAAACATGAACTGTTCATACACACAGTTCATGAGACTTATAGTTGTATTATGTTAATCAGTAACTGGTGGGTACAAGAAAGTTATTTTACAGAGGGGAAGGAATTCCCATGCTAATTTTCTGGCAAATGACATGTAGTATTGTACACAAGATTTAACAATTCCTTCTCTCCCAATCTGTTACTGTATGTTAGCCATTTATTACTGTCCATATATAGTTGACTATTATGAACATTTTTGTGGGGAATCTGTTTTGTTATCACATAGCTTAGATAATTTATTCTAAATGTTGAAATTTGCCGTAGCTGTCCTCTCATCACTTTGGCTTTTGTATGTTGGTTTTTTTTCCCCCACCAGTCATTTGTGTTCAAGCCAGAGTTGTCTCTCCTTTTTAAAAAATGGAATTTGAAATATAAGACCAATAGGGGAAAAAAAGGACTGTTTGCTCTAAAAGAAGTAGCATCTTCTAATATAGTAATTTATGATGGGCTTTGATGGGCTTAAGTTTATTACTGAGACTTAACTCATGTTGCTGACAATACATAAGAGTTCTTTCATCTTATGTGAGAAACACATTCTTTGTATATACCGGTGTTGTTGGGCCACAGCTTCTGATAGTTGTGTTTGTGTCCAGCTATGTCAGTATCAAAAGATTTTAATTTCATTTTCCTTTTGCTAACCCAGGCAAAATATGTCAGAAGTTAGAACTGAGGAAAAGGACAAGGACTTTAGTTTTGTAGTGATCCTGTTATTAAAACTTAAAACTTTTTACAAGCACATTTTATGTTCTTGTTTAAAATAAACAACTTTCTTGATTTTTTTTTTTTGTTCTTCCTATAGAATGCTTCATGGTTTATTGCGAGCTATCACTCCTCCTATTACTAGGACCGACTGTTAATTTTTTTTATTTGAAAATAAATGTCAATGAGCTTTGAATCTTTAGAGGTGCTAGACTTTCTAGAGATCAGAGCAGAATTTGAAGCTGAAGTTAATTTTGAACTAGTTTTACATTGAGAAGGAGTACTTTTGACTTAAGTAGGAACTTCAGCGTATAATACAGATTGTTGATAAGACCAGCTATTAAAGACTTTGAAATACAAAATGCACTGAATACTTTGGACATACTGTTCTGTGGAGAAGTGCTTCACAGTTTGAAACAGATGGATGCAAAGTTTTAAGTAGCTAGAAAAAGTCTTTTAAGATAACTTCAGCTTCACATTATCTAAAATAATTTTAATGTAAATAAATCAGTTTTATTCTTAGTGCAATAGTACTAGATACTTCATCATCCTAAAAGCTTCATTTGGTGAAGTGCCTTTGTTGCCTTGCAGACAGGCTGCTGATATACACTTGATATTCTCATCAACTGACAAATGGAAAGGCAAACTGACTTCTCCACGCTGCGCAGTGTCTTGCGTGTAGGGCAGTGTAAAACTCTAGCTCAGTGCTGGAATAGTATTTTAGATGTTCTTGGCCTAGAAAAGCTGTTATGTTTAAGTATTGCAGAAGTAATAGGAAAGAAAATGGACGTAATTTCAAAATGTATATTCTTGCTCAGCAGCTTGCTGAATTTTCAGAACCTTTTCCGTAGTAAGATATGTAGACTCTTCATAGATACTCATCTTATATCAAGTCAGCTAGTTACATGTGTGCTTTACAGAGCTAGATGGGGAAAGGTATCCTACTTTTTCTGTAATTCCATTATCATTTTCATAGAATATACAATATGCTGGGTTGGAAGGAACCCATCGTGATCATCGAAGTCCAGCTGCTGGCCCTTTGTAGGATACCCCGAGAGTAATGCCATGAACCTGAGAGTGTTGTCCAAATAATTCCTGAGCTCTGTCAGACCTGGTGCTGTGACCACTTCCCTGGGCAGCCTGTTCCAGTGTCCAGCAACCCTATGGGTGAAAAAGCTTTCCCTGATAAGTAACCTAAACCTTCCCTGACGCAGCTTCATGCTATTTCCTTAAGTCCTGTCAGTGGTTATGAGAGTGAAGAGATCACAGACCTGCCCCTTTGTGGTGGTCTTCAACATCTTCATGAGGGGAAGCAATGAGGACTCTCCTCAGTCTTTTCTAGAATTCTTGTCTAGAATATTTGAGAATATTTAGGTTAAAACGAGAATTTATGTTTTCATGGCTTGTTCTGATGTTGGCAAGATTTTGCATTCTGGACCTGGAAGGGATGCTCGTTCACAAATGATTTTTGTTTACATTGACAGTCAGCATAGTTTTTGTGTGTGTGCTGGTTCTATATTAATCTAAATGTGTGTTTTGTCTTCTTAGAAAAGGAGTCATAAGATTAGATGAAGCATCTGAAAGTGTCTTTTAGTGTCTGTGAAGGATACTAGTATGTATTTTTGAAGGGATTCTTTGTACTAGGAAGACTACTGTTAGTAAACTTGATGAAAATGACTAATAGAATTCTACAGAAGAAAGAACTGTTGTCTAATGTACTACTTATTTTTTTTCTTAAGATTGACATTTTGTTTGCAAGATTAGCACTGCAAACTATTCCTGAGGACTTAGACCTACGAGATGACAGCCTACTTAAAAATTTAGACATTAGATGCATACGAAGTCTTAATGGTATGTATGTACTGTTCTGTATATCAACTTGTCTAATCTTTAAATAACTAACCTAGGTTCTTTGATAGAGTAGTTGTGGATTTGACTGAAAATACAGCAACTTCATATCTAGAAATAAAGTTATAGCCAGTTTTCTATATATCTTTCTGAAGAGAAGAGTTGTTTCTTGTTGGCCAGAATGTTCATGCTTTTTCTCTCTTGTTTGGTTAGTAAATGGTTCTAGAAATTAATAAGACTTACAAGACTTGTGTGGAGCATTACCTATTTCTGTAAATAAAGATGTGCGGTTTTTTTGATTTTTGTTTGTATAAACATACATGAAATTACTTCAGTGATAAATTGGACATACCAAGGTGCTGTCAGTTTGAGGTCTTTAGTAGCTTAGTAGCTTGTGTAATGCTTAACTTTACCTTAGCTTAAAAAATGATTATTTATGAACAGGATAGTGGAAGCTTCAGCCTGGCTGCAGCTTGATGGGGAAGAGAAACATGTGAGATAGCACTGATTGTTGTTACAAACTAAAAAATTAGTAATTTGAAATTATCACAGCCACTTAAACTGTTTTGTGAAATACCCATCTGTGCAATCTCTAGAATTTGTAGTTGCCTCTTACTTGCTTTTAAAGCAATCTTAGATAATACTATTTTTGTGCAAACAGCTCGTTGCAACTACTTAGTAACAATGAAGTACTTGGTTATAAACTCCCTAAAATCAAAAGTTTATATTGCTATCTATAATGTTACAGTCTGAAAATTGTGGTACAGCTAGTATGTTTAAAAACTGTTCTTTTTAGCCTGTTCTTAAAAATTCAAATCTTTGACCTATGACTGGCAGGTTTTCTTAAGTTCATGAAGACTGACACTTTTTAAAATTTACCTGTGCATTGCATGATGTGTACTCTATATATTCATATAACAACAGAACTTATTTGTTGCTTCAACAGCTTATATAGTTCATGAATACAAAAAAATCAAGCAGCAGTCCAAAACTGTAGACATGCACTCATGAATTGGCTACCTGAGTGCTGCTGTAAAACACTAAAAATGAAAAAAGTCACATGAAAATGTGTTAAGCTTTCTAATTCAAAACAAAAATGATCAGAATATGAAATGAGTTTCCTGCATGCTTTTCTAAAATGTTTGGTAGTTTTGAAGGTGAGGGAGGATAAGCAAGCAAAAAACTTTGAAGGTAGCAAGTGTAATGGATTCTTTCTTTTGCAGGTTGCCGGGTAACCGATGAAATTCTGCATCTAGTACCAAACATTGACAACTTCAGGTTAACACTGAGAGCTATCAAATTGTGGGCAAAACGTAAGCAGTTTTATTCCAAAGTTTGTGAACTTTCCACTACCTCCTGTGGTTACTGATATCTCTCTCCTTTTGTCTCTTTCCTTCTCAATCCACAGGCCACAACATCTATTCCAATATCCTAGGTTTCCTTGGCGGTGTTTCCTGGGCTATGCTAGTAGCAAGAACTTGCCAGCTTTATCCAAATGCAATAGCATCAACTCTTGTACATAAATTTTTCTTGGTATTTTCTAAATGGTATGTTTTTTTTTTGTTGTTTTTTTGGTTTGTTTTTAATTTAGATTAAACTAAAAATAAAATTGTTTGTAGACACTAAATTTTAGTCCTGTTTTTATGGTACTATTTTCAGCTGTTACCAGATTAAGATAAATAAGAAGCATTGTTCTTGCCACCAGAAAGTTGTCAGCTTAGTTTTTCAATAAGTCATCCAATGTGTCTTGTTTTTAAAGTACCCAAATCAAAACCACCCAGTTCTTAATTAAAATTTACTCAAGTATTTTTTGTAACTCCAGAATATTCTTCAGATAAAATACTTATATAGTACAAAATAATAGCAGACACACCAAAATTTAAAGTCTTTTAACACAGATACTGGGATGATGAATAAAGGAGGTATGCCAGTATCTGGTTTAGGCACATAGTTTAAATGTAATCCAAGAGAATCAGAGGCAAAAATGTGGATTTTAATCTTGTCAGTGTGGACTGGTAGGTGTTTCAGTGTTACATGCAGTTTCATACTTTTGAGGTAGATAGCTCAGAAAGATGGTTTGAATAACACTGATGGGAACATTCCAAGTAAATTTAGATCAAATGGGACAAAAGTAAACTTTGGAAATTGCAAATGAATACTGTTTCTCTTAAAAGACCATGTCTGGATACCTATATCCTTCATGAGACACAGATAGATTTTAAGAATCATTTACTAAGGTGTTGCTTTACTTCAAGTATAATGTCTTCTTAATGTGAAGATAATTTGCACACTTTCACTCTCTTGCATTCATAGGCTTTATAGCTTCCTTGAGGTGTGTAGTGTTTAGTAATATTTTGCCATACTAAGATAATAGAGGGGAGTTGGTTGCAATCTCTGTTTAATGTTTTTCTTGGACTTCTCTCCATTTTGTACATGCATAGCATAGGAGCATTCATGTACAATTTCCAAGAGATTAACTGAGTTCTGCTCTTTATAGGAAGATAACTTTGATTCAGGGGGTAAGATGACTTGAAGAACAAAAGTGTTACGTTTTACTGTTTCGTTTGAAAAGATTTCTTACTCTCTTGAATATAAATTTCTTCTAATACACATGGTTTGTAATGATGCTATATACTGTAATTGTGCTGGCTGTTTGTTCAGTAGTTTGTCCATGGAACAGCTAGCTTGAAGACGGACTCAGTGTCAATCTTCACAGAGGAATTTCTCTTTGATTGGTATATTTCAGGAAGAATTTTGAGTATGAATTAGTTATCTAAACCAGTGGTTATAAACCTCCAAGACTACACAAAATTCCTTGTTCTGATGCCCTGGAGAAGCTAATTGCAGTTATATTGTAGTTCAGCAGTACAGCTTATTTAAACTTACCCCAGTTAGACCAGCCTTGTCTTGAGGAAATGGTGCTTTACTTTGAGAGCAGAGTTAAGAAGGATCGCATTCAAAAGTATTGTTTGTTGAACATACGTGGTTGTATCCAATAGTCTTATTCAGTGCTACAATCTTTTTGAACAGGGAATGGCCAAATCCAGTGCTATTGAAACAGCCAGAAGAATGCAATCTTAATTTGCCTGTATGGGACCCAAGGGTTAGTGTGTTATTTTTTCCCCTCTAAGTCACACTGTACAATAAATTTGGTTGCTTAAAAGATCCTAGGTGAACTTCATTTTGGATTTATTGAACTTAATGTTGTGGTGTTATATCTTCATAAGTAACCTCTAATTCTCCCGAGTCTAGAATGAAGTTGTCCTAATTTTCTGAATTGACCGCTTGAAGCACACTTGCTAAACAATGTACTTTTTTCTCCCAATTTCTGCATTAAGTGAACTTAATAAAAATTCAGCATAAATAGTTATGTCTTAAAGCAGTGCATTTTTGGAAAATTGCTAATCTTAAAATGGTTTGGTTATGATTTAAAGCCTGTTACTTTTTCAAGTATCTTGAATTCACTTCAGTGCAAGTCACATCTGATAGGTTTGGTTCCATATAGTTATAGTAAAGTGTCTTTCCATCTTGCACCAAAGAAGATCATAACTTGAAGTGTTTTAGTTGTTTTGTATATTGTTTATAAAACTTAATCTCCATCTTTGTAGCACTTACGTTAAGGACATTGGCCATTAATGTCCTTCAGGTAGTCAAAGAAAGCAGATGCATGGCTACCATTGTGAGGTTACAGTAGGGCATAATATGGGTGTGCTCAATGCTGATTTGTCCATCATAGAATAGTTGGTATTCAACTAATCTTTATTTTGATAAATGGTGTAAGCATCAGAGGTTAAGTTGTATGCCCATTTGTACTTCAAATCTGTTTTTCTGATTGACAAAAGTTCACATTTAAATACGTGAAACAGTTGAAAACATGTTCCTGAGTGTGTTATTCCTGAGCCAGGAGGTTTGAGGTCAGTGTGTAATGGGAACTTTGTGTGTTGTAGTAGCTAATCAAAGTGGGCTAAGGTAATAGTAGGCAATGGTAATCTACAAGATTGTTACCCTAATACTATTTCAATGTATTTTGCGTGTGTTTGTTGTGTCCCTTCTTTTTTGTTACCCTGTGTGCTGTTAAATAAAAGTACCTTAATGCAAGTGATGCTTCTGTCAGGTTGCGTAGAGCCTCTTTTCTTAAGCTGGCTCTTAGTTTTTAGTAGTGTTACAGAAATAAAGTATAAAATACCTTTTGCAAGGTCTGAAAACAGTCATTCTGCAGAAGGTGTTCATATGGTGATGAGGTGTCCTTGGTTTCATGTGATCACTAACTAATTTCTATGAAAGAGGGAAATTGTTCTGTTTGGTTGGCATTTCTGGGTTTAGAAATGCCTGCAACTTGATCTTGATGTGCTGACAGGTTACGGCCCTCCCAAATCACTGTCATTCAGAAAGATATCCTTTGTGAAAGCATTATTGTTTTCTAAACTTCCTCTGAACTCTTGGTCTGCACACTAAGGTCTCTTAGAACTTAAGACTTGTAGTAAAGGGAGAAATCCAAATTTGTTAACTGATGTGTATGCTTGAAGAAAACTGATTGGCTGTTGTTATATGTAGGTAAACCCCAGTGATAGGTACCATCTTATGCCTATAATTACACCAGCATACCCCCAGCAGAACTCTACGTACAATGTGTCCGTTTCCACACGGATGGTCATGGTTGAGGAATTTAAACAAGGTAAGTATTATCTTATGCTCTCTATATAAATGTTTTCAGACAGATTTAAAATAGTTTAATTGCAGATGTGCTTTGCAGGCGGGAGGTGGGTGGATGTTAAAAGGTTACTGGCATGAGACTGTTTTGAGGGAGGTAGAACTTGGCCTGTTATGCTTGATGTTGCAAATTTGGTAGATGCTTCTGCAGCTCTGTCCTTCACTCTTAAAAATTGAGGTTAATGAAGTTGAATGTCTTGTGCTCTGAGAATTAGAACTAATGGTATAATAACTTTATTTTAGTGGCATAAGTTGGGTTGTATTACATGAAAGATTTGCAATAGTAGTTCCACTTGATGCCTGTTTCTAGGCCTAATATAAGGCAATATATTGTCTTGAAGATGAGTCCTGGATTTATCCAAGTAATGTACTTTAATTATAGCAGATGAGAGTAGACGTTATCAAAGCAAGAAGTAGACTTGATGCAGGGAGCAACTACATGTAGGTTTCTCAGACAGAGCAGTACCTTACTTTCTCACTGTTTCTTTGCCTTGTAAAATACCTTGCACAAGAGGTGATTCAAACACTGTAAGGAAAAAGATGTGTTGTCTTTGAACTGAATAGTTACTGTGGTGTATGCAAGAAACTAAATGGAGCTATGTTACACCACAGAGCAAAAAAATAATCAGTCTGATCAATTAACATACATTTCTACACAGATGATGAGGTTTTTTTAATAATATGATTTGATTAGTTAATGTCCAAATAAGTTATGACAGTTACAACTGTTGATAAATTGCTGTGAATTTGAAGGGAGGAAATAATTCGTAGTAGTCTTTGCTAAGTTAATAAACGGTCGTTACTCTGGATACTAAACTGTATTTAAAAAAAAAAAGTTTAAATTTTTTTTTTTTTATAATTTAGGTCTTGCTATCACAGATGAAATTTTGCTGAGTAAGGCAGAGTGGTCCAAACTTTTTGAAGCTCCAAACTTCTTTCAGAAGTACAAGTATGTATTTTATGGCATGGCAGAATATTTTATCAGTTGAACTACCTAATAATGCTCTGTAGCACAGGATCATAAATAGACATACATTAGATGTCCAAAGAGTGTTTTGTTAGGATTTTTCGGTAGAGTGGGAGAGTGAATGCAGACTGTCCTTTCTCTTAGAAAGTGAATAATCTCCTCAGGTACTTTTTGGTGTCTTAAACCTGTATTTCAGAAACCTGTTAGTCCCTGACCAGATACTTAGAATGTCGCCAGTTAACTCTAGAATTGGTATGCTACCAATAACATTGAAGAAGTGTCATCTGGTTTGACTAATAGCAATGTTCCTTAGTGTTGTCAGTAAGCATTCTAAAAATGGGTCTTCCCAGGAGAAAAGATGTTAAAAACTTATTCTGAAGGTCAATATATAAGATCAATAAGTACTTGAAACTGTTTTCTTCTGTCAATATAGTCAACAGTTTACACTGATAATAAAAGATATTTTTGCAATTGTGTTGACTAACTACTAGTTGTACTAGTTATTACTAGACTTTTTTTTCATTAAAGCTTAAGTCTCTTGGATCTTTATTAACTCACACCTAGCTTTTCTAATTTTGTAACGTCTCTGAGGGAAATATTGAAATTCACTCTTAACGCTTTTAGGGTTTCTAGTAATATACTTGTGGGGCAGAAGCTTGTTAAATGTATACGAACTTGCTGAAAGTTGTATTTTTATAATAAATATGGATTATTAAAATATGGACTACATCTTCTTTGCCCTCAGTTGAAATTGGAGACCCATTTTTCTTGAATCAAGATCATATATTTTACACTTGTTTGTGTTGGGTGGTTGGGTGGTTGGTTTTGTACTAATCTAAACAAGATTGAAATATACAGTTCCCCCATTAAAAGAGACTGATGACCCTTCATAATGTGTCTGTGTTTTGTTTCTATAACTTTTGCATGATAAAAGCTTTAAAACATTTGGATGGCTTTTATGTTGTTCCTTGGAGCTTAAGATTGGAAACATTTAAAAGAGCACTGTTAAATTATTTTTTGAAGTAAAAAATGGGCTGCAGACATATCAGTGTCTGCTCAAAAGGTTGCTAATAAGTCCCCTAGTACTTTTTCTTTATTTCTTTCAAAAGTAGGGAAAAATAGGAAGCATTTAATGTAATTTGAAATAATCTCTATTTTAATGTAGGTTTTATTGTGTACCAGGCTTAAGCCATTTTACCAGTTGTAGCAATAAAAACTTCTCTTGCTCAACTTTATATATCCAGGTTTTCTGTTTTGCACAAGATGTCTTTGCTCTAATTTTATTTTTTTAACTGTGGAATGGTGTTATGGGGCCTGCTTTAATTTAAATTACCCTGGTTTTCTCTTAGTAGGTTAATTAAAAAATTTTGGTTAGTAGCCTTTACAAAGTAAATAATTATATGCAGTCATCTGTATGCAGTAAATGTGACTCTCTTGGTCAAATCTCCATCTGAAAGCTAGATGTTTTGAATTATTTCCCCCTCTGCACACTCTTCTCCTGTTTAAATTGTAGATGCCTTGGCATGCTTTGCCGAAATTCATAGCAGTGTGTAATGTTCTGCCAGATAAGAGAACATCTGATCCTTGCTCTGAGACAAACGTGTCTTAGTTTCTGAAAGCATAGCTTCAGTAATCTATCACGCTCAATGGCAATTAGTTGCTAAATATCTGTTAATCATAAGCACTTTTGACTTTGTGTGTTTAAAATAAACCTCAGTGATGTGTGACTAAGGAAATCTGGAGGCTACTGCATACCTTCATAATAGGAGCAGATTAGAAATTAGGAAAATGAGGAAATCTGCTTTTAGTTACTTACTTGTTTCTTACTTTTTAACTATCAGCAATTACTTGGAGTTAGGGAGTTACAACATACGTTATCTGCCCTTCATGTAGATTTAAATTTTTCAAAAGCGGAGGAAAACAACAACAAAGAACATAGATGTGGTGTTTTACAGGGAAGTGACAAGAATTTCAAATGGGTATAACATGAGTTTGAGGTATTGCATGAGGATGAAATTGTAGTAGCTTAAGACCAAGAGAGCAGTGTGGTTTTGAGAGAAATAGCACTCATTTAATGAGCTCTAGCATATTCTTTCTATGACATTAAAAGGGATATTCTGCTAAATAAGTAGAATATAAATATACCTTTTAAAAAGGTGGTTTAAACTCTTGTCTTAATAGGGCTTTAAATTACTGGATAAAAGTATAATTCCCAGACAGATAATGAAGAAAAAACTGAAGTTAATGTGTTCAGGTGTTCTTGGTTGGGTTTTTTTTCCCCCCAGAAAGTAGTATGACTCTTGAATAATTTTGTTGGTTTTTTTAGAAATACTTGTGTTAATGATAGACTACAATTCCATACTATCTACATTAGGTTATTTTTATGAAAAGAATGCTGAAAGGAAGACAGTGAGAAAAACATTACCCTTTTGTAAAAAAAAACAAAAGAAACGTCCAAGCCCCTAAACAAACCCTCAAACAGCTGTACTTCAAAGTAATACCCAGAATGTAAAAGTCACCACTGAGAAGTTGAAGCTTAAGCTAAGACCATTTTTTCTTTATAATGAAGTGATAGATACTTGTGAATTACACTTGTGCTTTATGATAAAATTATGAATGAGGCACTGATAACAAATCTTGTCTTAACAAAATTTAGCAATGAGATCTTGAACTCTTAAAACTAAATATATCTTAATTTTTAACAGCTCTTACTATTTAATTTTGCTGAAAATGGTACCAGGGACTTTCTAGTGAATAATTCCCTGTCAGCACTAACAGCTGGTGGATGAGTGGGGAGAAATTGGATCCTTTACTTTTTTCTTTTTCAGTGAACGCTACCTGAGCAACAGTAGTTAATCATTACTTATTTCTTTCTCATAAATAAGGCTTAGGGTCTTTTTCCAGGTGCTTACGAGCTAGTTGAAGCTTTTAGACATAAGCAAATTACTTTTTTTTTTAATGGTTCTTCATAAGTTTGTTTCAAAGAGCTGCTTTTAATAAGTAACTGGAAAATTGGTGTCTCAAATATTTGCATGTTTGAGATTTGTCTTTTTCAATTCAAACGGTTAAAAACATCAAAAAGCTTAAACATTGTAATTCCTACTGAGTGAAACATTCTGCAAGTGTGTGGTATGTGTGATGTAGGAATCTTACTGAAAGTGTAGTGCTCCTTAGAATAAACCAATATCAGTAATTAGTAACTTCTCATTAAAGGACCCTTACTCTCTTTCCACAACAATTTTATATGAAGCAGTTAATACTTAAAAATGCAAAATGAATGGAGTATTTTATCTCTATATTGTTCAGAACAGGGAAGTTTCTCCAAATGTCTCCCAGTTCTCATTTCATTGACTTTCTCTGGCTGAAATCAGAGGATTACAGGCAAGATTTTGACTCTTGCCACCTAAATATAAGTACAGAAACATGTAGTTGCTAATTTGATCTCTTGATTTGAGTTTGCTGTTGTGATTTGAAAGCCAGAGGACTCTGCACTGTAGTTTTCCAGCATAATTGATCTTGCTTTACTTTCTATGAGCTATATGCTAGGGTCCAGCCTCTCGTATTACTACTGTTCTTTAAACCCTGCTGTAAAGGTGCCTAAACATGCCATATCAGTATAGAGTAGTGTGGCATTGGATGACTTAGAATGTTAAAGTCTTGCCAGCTCAGCTTCTGTAAAACCAGGCTGTAAGCATGGGAGCTTGCCTCAGTTCCCTCATTACGAACTCAAATTAAAAGTAATCTTTTCCCATTCTGCTGTCCTTGGGCATCTTTGTTTAAAATATCATTCTTGTTTAGTATACTGTTTCTTTGAAATCTACTTACAGTAGGTGTATACTGAATATCCTGGAATATAATTGAGAGTTTAAGAATTGTCATCAGAGGAAACATTCCTTATGAAATTTCAGATAAGTGTCTTCAGAGAATTCCAAAATGCAGATATCAATTTTTTTAAACCACATTTCATAGTGTTATTTTGGATTTTGAACAAATGCATATGTGCTAACCACTCTTCTCACTGTTCAGAAGTAATGTTGTGACTAAGACAGCTGACATGTAGAGGTAGTTGTGAACAAGTGTTTTTTCTCGATTCATATTCAGTTAAATACCTGATCTCATCAGGTACTGAAATATTTCAACCAGTGCTACATTCCTAACCTTTTATTAAGGTTACTAGTATTACACTGGAGTTGCAAATGGCCCTAAACTCCAAAATGTTTTGAAATCTTTTAGTCACACACTTGGGACATAGCCCCTTTTTCTCCTTAACAAAGCCTAATTTAATGCAGGGTATATACTTGAACTAATAATATGTATTTTAAAATGTAGAATTTACTGTAAAGTTTTAATATTAAGGTGTGAATGTCTAGTTTTAGAAATATATATAGAATAGCATATTGTCTTTATCTCCAAAGGCATTATATTGTACTTCTAGCAAGTGCACCGACAGAAAAACAGCGACTAGAATGGTGAGTAATCCTTGAGATTTAAAAAAACCAAAACAAAAAACCCCCACCAAACAACAAAAACAACACCACCTCCCTTCCCCCCACCATCAACTTTTGACACAAGGGAGTATCTAGTGTATCAGGTGTCTTCTTAATGGAAGTGGAGTTCCAGTGTTTCAAAATTAAATGGATAAAGATTGTAGAGTTCTGAAAAAACAGTAAAAATAAAAAACTGGGGAGTAAAGGATGTTTCTTGAATTTTTCCTAACAGCACTGTCAGGTTTACTTTACAAATGCCTTGTTCACTTTTTTTAATAAGCACTGTGAGGAGGTATGTTTTCAATCATTTGAAACGCTGTTTTTTAGAACAAAATTTCCCCTTTCCCATGTTTCTGCTCTCTTTTACAAGTGAAATTTTAAGATTGGCAGGTATTAGGAATTTCTTCACTTCTAAAATTCATCATCTGAAGCCAAAAGTGTATTGGATAAATATGTGGTGGTTCCTTCTGACTGCCTTTTACTTGATGTGTAATGCCTTGTCTTTAATTCCATTTGTAAAATCAGGCCACAGAGAGAGCTGCAGGGCACTCTTAAGCTTCCCTTGTGTCAGTTTTTGTAACGCCTTAACTGTAATTATTGGTCTGAATTAATCTGACATGTGCAGTAGTTCATTAGTAGTCTCAATTATTAGTATAAGGAGAACGTTGAGGATTTTGTCCTGATACATGATGTTAGATTCTTCTATTATTTTCTGTTAATGAGATCTTGTTAATAAATGACATCTATACAGGGTGGGCTTGGTGGAATCAAAAATCCGTATTCTAGTTGGAAACCTGGAGAAGAATGAATTCATTACACTGGCTCATGTGAATCCACAGTCATTCCCAGCACCCAAGGAGAATCCTGACAAGTAAGCAAACCCATTTTTTCATTTAGTGGAGAGAAGCTAACTTAACTAAAATTCAATTTCATTAGTAAATAAACTGATATTTGTGTAGAATCTTAGAATAATTAATTTTTAGTGACAGCACTTAAAGGCAAACAAACAATGTTCAGCTCTTCTTAAGTACTATTTGTGAAATTAGGTACACTTTATTCTGTGTAAGAACGTTTCTAAAGCAGAAAATAAGGGGAAATGTGTTTTTGTTAATAACTATATTAATTGTGTAATTTCTTGCCAGCCTTTGTAAGTTACTGGTACTTAGTTGATGCTGTGTTAATTGTCAGGAAGCACTGACAATCTGGGAGAACGTGAGACACTGTAGAACGGAGCTCTTGAGTAACTTAAGTTCATTTAATGTTATAAAATTTAGCAGCTGGAATGAATATCATTGAAATCATAATGACTGTTAGAATTTGTCAGGTTGTGGAAACAATGGAGAGAATAGCAAGTATTTCAGATCTTTGAGGATTTTAAATGTTTTTTGACTCCGTCATCTGTCTGCCACTCCTTCCTCCCCCACTCCAAACAGTGATTGCAGGTGTGTGGGGGCTGCAAACTCTTAAGATTTTATTTCTAGATAGCATTGTAATTAATTTGTAAGGAATCATATTTTTATGTGAAGTGAGGGAGTAGGGGAAGAATTCATTTTTACTAGGATATGTGAAAAGCCTTGTTTGCCTTGCACAGAGCCTTTTCCATACATTAACTGATTCAAGTCCAGTATGGTGCTATTTTTTTTTTTAAGGTTATGTTATTGTTACATGCATGTTCCAAGTAAAACTGGACAAAAGCACGCAGTACCTCCTCAGCACCATTTTAGTGGGTGAATACAGCTACAACTGCCTGCATAATCAGAGGCTCCAAGTAGCTCTTATTTCAGAGGACTTGATGCAGGCAATACTTCGAGGAAAAGTTGTCTTTCCAGTGTATACAAAGGACTATCTTTCACTTTGCCATGTGAAGGGGGGCTGTCAAAGGGAGGCTTTTAACTGAAACTTGCATTTTGTGGTCAATTACAGCTAAGAAATTTGAGCGTTGAAGACACATTTAGGTGACAAAATTGAAGTTGCTTAGTTGGGAAATAGATTCTAATTACTTGCAGTTCCTTTATAGTTGCTGTGGCCAGTTGAGAGCTAGTTGCTTTCACACTAGTAGCTACATGAGAGAATCTATATGCGAGCACAGTTGAATGGAGTAATCTACTGATCTTTGTTTGTTTGCTGGAGGTAAATGTGTAGTGTTTCATGACTTTTTATATTGTGAATGAAAAGAGAATGTTGTTAGTCAGCCTTGGGTTTTGCCTTTCTATGTATAGTTTCCCATTGCTAGTGGACCTAAAATATACAACAGTTATCTATTGCAGCAAATAACTTACTAAGCTTTTTAATTCTGTCAGTATTACATGACTTTTATATAAAATTTTCCAGGGAAGAATATCGTACAATGTGGGTGATTGGGTTGGTGTTTAAGAAAACTGAAAACTCTGAAAATTTAAGTGTTGATCTTACCTACGACATTCAGTCTTTTACAGACACAGGTGAGTTTTGCTTTCTAAGTGTTCTGGTATTAATAAACTTGAAGTTACTGTCTTTGCTCAAAAGGTAGTCTTTATTCATAACGCTCATAATAGTAGTAGAATTGTATCTACTTTATTTAATGAAACACATTTTCTGTGAGTTTTAATGCTTGTGAACACTTCAGACTAATCACTTTCAGTTTGTTCTCATTAAAAGTGATAAAAATTATACATAAATCTTGCAGATCTCACTATAAGTGTGGTACATTATTTTGTAATCTTTATTAAACAGATGAATTAGTTACCGTGTGCAAACTAGCAAGTTTAACATCAAAAATTTTGAGTATAATTTGAATATTTTTGTTACTTGGTGAAGCTAAATTTATCAGTGGATTAACAAAATGTCTTTTATTCCATGTTGTTTCATCCTAGATAATTGATTCAGTAACTTTTACTTTCATGTCCGACATTAAGAGTAAGAGAGCTTTTTGACTTTCTAATATTTACTTTTTGATTCACAAAAATAACTTAATACACACATAAGAAATTTGTAAGCAAGGAATTGCTAGCAGCTGGGGAGTGTGACTCGAGTGTCAGGAGCAGTAGCTTTGACAGATTTAGCTAATAAATTTGTAACAAGCAACAGTTGAGGCTCAAGTATTCTGTGTTTACAGAGTTGAAGGAATCAAGTGTTACTTAATGCAGCCCTGGTTTCTGGATTTCTAACACTCTTTGAGTCTGAGGAAGCAAGGGAATTGGATACCTTGAACCCCCTCCACCTCACATTCAGTAATTATATAGGTATATTTATAAGTCGTGCCAAGGTTTCAAAGTTGTTTATTGTCACCTATAACTGCAGAGGGACATCTCTTTCTTGAGAGGTGAAATATTTCTTGCAATTATTACTGGTGAAGGAGAAACTATAGCAGCTATAAGAAAATCATTCTAATTTTTGAGAGTTTAGAAAAGACAATACCTTGGCTGCTGCTTTGAAGGAGTGAAGGAATTCAGAAGTTATAGTTTCTCAGGTCTTTTAGTGTTTATAAAACAGATATGTCAGAAATTTTTGGTATGAAAGGACTAAAACTTGCATTTACTATTTTGGATGTGATTTATTTGCGCTATATTCCTGAAGTTTGTCTAAATGTATGCACTTATAAGTGAATAGCATTTCGCCATGATCCTTAGAAGCTATGATGCAGAGTTTTTGATTTGTGAATATGCTTCCAGAAGTCACAGTCTAGTAAAGAATTTGTGTATGTATGTTGTGGGTTTTTTGGTAATTGTTTTTAATCCATCCTAAAGACTTGTTTGCCCTGTCTTTTTGGAATAGACCCTAAGATCTTATCAAAAGTAACTAAGCATTTTCTAGGATAAAGTTAAAGAATAGCTTGCTTTTTAGTGGGAGCAAGGGGAGGAGGAGAGACGTGAAGAATGATCTTGGCTTTTTCCTTGTATAGAAACTTTGATAAGATGTAATGTCAGGAATATGGAATGTTTTAACCAGAGCTGGTTTTGTTGAGCATGCTTCTTCCTTGGCTGTAATAATTTTTACATAGAGGCTTTATGAGATTCTTCAATACCAAGAAGTAGTGTAGTACTCTCTTTAATACTCAGTATTCATTGAGCTCTTTGTGTACCTCTCTCTTAACACCTTTTTAATTACATGTTCGCAGCCTGGTCAGTGAGATTGCTTAATGTTTGTAGAGTAGACAGTGAATAAGGAAGATACCTCTTGAGTTTTTGTATTTAAGATCTAAAGAACCATTTTTTATTCATATATCTGCCCTAGCTTTTGTTCAACATTGTGGAGACAGTCAGTGTGAAAGAACAAGCTTTTAATTTTTACCTGGCTTTACTTGACCCCAGGATCCTGGGATCCAGCACAGTTCTTGTACTAGTGCTTACCATGTTGACTTACCAGAAACAGACGTTCTGAGGTGAAGAGAAATAACTCATTATAGTATACAAAACTAAAAGAAATAAAAACTAAACAAACAACCCACAAAAAAAAAACAAAGCAAGAAAAAAGCCCAACAAAACAGAAAAAACCCAAACATAAATTACTTTTGTATAAAAATGAAGTGGTGTATGAGTTGCCAGAGTACTTTTAGTACCTTACGTGGCACATGAGCACTTAACTCCTGAATTAAAACCCATGTGTTTCAGGAGCTGCATAAATATAATCACCTGTGAAGAAAATAATTTTATGTAAATACTGTAATTCTTATGAGGAAATTTTATTTCTATCTTTAGTCCGTTTGAGATGGAATGAACAGTTTGCTTCAGAGCTCTTACAGTTAAAATTTGTTAAAAATATAGAGAACTGTGTGCTTGCAAGATGTGTTTCTTGAAAAACAGGTCACCTGTTTCCAAACTAATGTTTGCGTTTGTACAATCAGTGCTGGCATGGTAGGCAGTTCCCTTTCTTCCTCCAGAACAAGGAAACATTATTCTTGTTCTTGAGGGTAATAGATGCTCTGAAATGCAAATTGTTTCTGCCTGGGCTAGTAAGTGGACTTTGCAAAATGCTTCAGTGTGTCTTAATGTTATTCTAATTGTGTAGTTTATAGGCAAGCAATAAACAGCAAGATGTTTGAGATGGATATGAAGATTGCTGCAAGGCATGTGAAACGTAAGCAACTTCACCAACTGCTACCTAATCATGTGCTTCAGAAAAAGAAAAAGGTAAACTTCACTGATATTTGAGAGCAATGAAAATGCCGTTGAGAAATGATTCCTCAGATCTTTGGGTTTACTAATCAAAGCATCGAAACCACATTTTGAAGTCTTGATTTTACCTGCAATATGATCTCATTTGACTCTAGCAGTGTTATTAGGTGCACTTAATATAATACTAGATTTCTCAGAACATCAGCAATGTGAATAGTATCTTCAGGTCTGGCTGAATAGTTTACCTGTGTGGCCATATATGAGAATGGTAGCATTAAGTTTTAATTAAGGTGCTGCATTGGATTATTGGTTTAGTTTTAGTAGAGTCCGGAGGAAGGGGTGGATCTTTGTGTTGAACAATTCAGTCTGTTTCAAAATTCTTGCTGCTTTATATTAACTTAATCTGAGAGCAATACAGGTTTGCTTGGGTTTTTTAGGAGCTAAACCACTGTTATATATTCTAAGTGTAGCTGAATAAAATGCTTTATATAGCTGGTTTATATTGAGTGCTGTTTTAAAGTCTAGAAAGTCTTTATTGACACCAAGTGTAGATCTGTTTCAGAGAATAATGTAAATATTAAGTAATACAGCTCCTTAAGTAGTAGCACTGTGTCAGAAAAGGCTTGTTCTTCTCCCTGAACTAGGTTCACATCCTATTTAAGTTCTTTTTATGTACGTCAGTTTGTTTTGATGTACATCAGTTACTTTACAGTTAATGAAATTATTTATAAGTCCAGAAAACCAAAGAAATTTGAAATAAAGCTGAAAATATAATCGTTAAATACAGTAACAGATTTTGAACATGATTGGTCCAGTCAAATCTGTACTAGAGTTGTGAACATGAAAATGTAAATGCTTGTAGTGAGAGGATAGTGGATTATTTACATGTAAAAGGATTTGAAAATTGTCTATTTAAGTTTGCATTTTGAAATAACTTGAGTATCTGTGTATTTTTAAACCTTTAATTAGACTAACAGAATTTTCCTTTTCCTTGTGGCTTGCAGCACTCAACAGAAGGGATCAGGTTGACAGCTCTGAATGACAGCAGCCTAGACTTGTCTATGGACAGTGATAACAGCACGTCTGTGCCTTCGCCTACCAGTGCTATGAAGACGAGTCCGTTGAACAGTTCCGGAAGTTCTCAGGGGTAATGAACATTTTCAGTCTTGCAGCTATTCTCTCTTCCTGAGTTACCTGTGTTTGAACACATGGCAATTACTGGACTAGTGAGATACCACCATTACCAAGGTGGGAATGTTCCAAATTGGATGGCGATTATGGGCAATCTTATTTCCAGTTTGAGCAATAGAGCTAAATTTGGGGAACAGGGAGCATGGCACTGGACTTGAAGAATTATTAAGTTGGGTTAAAATGCTTAGAAGACGATGATACAAAAACTTGAGCGCTGCAGTAGGAGGCTATGAGAGGTAATGAACAGGTAGTTGTGAGGGTGAGGAAGTATTTTGAGAGTTGTGGATCTAAGTGTGAGACAGAGGTTTAGATTTGCTGTCTGGGAAATCAGTAGTGCCACTGCTGTTACTGATGATACCTGTGCAAATTAATCTTAGGGTCATAATTTCCCATTGGATTTTCAAAGTGTACATATTAATGTTTTCTTAATACTAACTTTTTGTATTGAGTGTTTTCCTACTATAACTCCAGTTTGCCCCAGTAAATGTGTTTACTCTCACCTTTTGAGAGTCTGTTCATCTCTTTGATACACATAGAAGTTATCATGAATCTCCTACAGTTCTGTAGTCTGACATGTCTATTATGGAATGTTGTGTAGGATGAAATACTTGACTTAGTCCTTTTGACACTTGTTCTTTTAGTTAGTCTTCCTTGGTAAATGATTAACAATAGCTGCTAATCACTAATTGTGCTATTGAAATAAGTTTGTGATACCTAGGATGTCACAGGTGAAGTGGAAATTGCCCTGTGTTGATTTTTAGACATGTATTGCTACCCAATTTTTTGAAGATGGGGAAAAAAGGAACATTTTTGTGTTCACCTGAAGTCCCAGGCCTTTGCTTGGGATGATTTTAGACTGAAATTATCTTTGTATCAGTGTGTGTAGATTAAAAACTAACTTTCTGTTCTAGTCCTTCTACACTGGTTTCGTTTCATCCTTTAGTAAATAGTTACTGTGACCCCCTGCACCTTATTTGGGTGGACACTCCCTTTAATTTTTTGCCTTTCTTTTAAATACAGCATTTCCTGGTCTCAAAACTGTCATTTAGTGATGTAAATTAAATATTTGAAATAGCTTTAATTGTTTGAGTTTGATAGTAGATTGCCATTGCTCATTTTTACCTTTTTACTGACAAGTTCTGCTCTGTAATGTAGGTAAAATATCAGCTATAGTTACCGATCACACATATGTGATGAAAGGTGGATCATGTAGAACCATAGCTTTACTAATGTGTTCAACATTTCATAATTTTTCTCCTTTTAGCAGAAGCAGTCCTGCGCCAGCTGTAACAGCAGCATCTGTGACCAACACACAGGCTTCTGAAGTCACTGTGCCACAAATAAATTCCAGTGAAAGCTCAGGGGGTAAGGAAAATGGCATAGCGTATTGTTTCTGTTGAATTTTTGGTAATGTTTATAAGACAGCTTTTCTTCCAGTTTGATTCTTCTAGTCTTTACTTAACACATGCTGTAATGTGTTCTCCTTGATACACATAGTTCAGTAATTTCTTTAAGATTCAGAAAATCATAGAGGAATATTTGTGCTATGATGTTTGTTTCTTTTATTCTTAGGAATTTATATTTGCCATTCACAAGAGCAATAGTGTTCCAATGACCTAATGTAGGTCTACAGTTTGGTTGGCTAAATGACGAAAAACTGTCTAAAGCTAGAAGAACAATTTTTATATTTATTTTTAGTTCATTTTGTAGTTAAGGTGATTCTGTACTGTCTGTAGTCTGTGCTCCCATGTTCCCGCTCCTTGTGCTTCATGAAATTGATTTCTAGGAATGAAAAAGACTCAGATGTAAGCAGAAACACATGTTCCTTACTGATGTCTGCTCAGATATGTCCCACTGTGTGTGCTGACTTTATCCTCCATTTTCTGCAAGAAGAAGTACACTTTACTTAAAAATAATTTAAAAGTTTGACTCTTTAGTCAAAGAATAAAAGCATCTGGTGAAAATGCTCTCTTAGAGTCAGCTACTCTTCTTTTTGATGGAGCTTTATCTGTGTACAAGGAGCAAGTCAGAAATAGATGGAAAAGGGGAGCAACTGGTTAGCCTTTCAAAATGAAATCTCTCATTTCACACTTGACGTGTGGTATGATTTAGTCTTACTTCTCTCTGATTTTTATCATGTCACAGGTGCATCAATGTGAGTAAGTTTGTCCATGAGCACTAAATGGAGCTTAAATGGCGTGACTGGTTTTTGGATTTGGAAGCATATCAGAAGTTGTTCATTCTTATAATTTGGTTAATCAAAATGTTAATCACCTGATAGTTGTTAATGAAAAATTTCCTCAGTGTATTTTTTCTCATCCTGGAGCATCTCCCTATGTGCACTTATTGGTTTGAGGTAGGCAATTGATAGAGCTTTGTCATATGGTGCATTTTTCAAAAGGATGTGTATAACATCAATTCTTTATTTGATGCTCTGTGATGACTTCATATTTGTCATTGCATAATCTAACCCTGAGAAGTGATAAACCTCATTTTTGAGTGACAAAGGGAGTATTAGATTGCTCTTGGATTTTATGTAAGGCAGTCTTGGCAATGCATATATATGGCTGAGTACAGAAGCAGTAGAACTTCTTCAGGTACCACAAATAATACAACTGTATTAGTACAGATCTCTGCCTGGGCTCATATAGCCTGCCTTAAGCAGGATTAATTAGGCTAAGCAGAGTGCCATGGCTACCACGTGTCTCATACAGGAACTCCTTCTCAGAATCATAGAATATTAAGGGCTTGGAATGGACCTAAAAGATCATCTAATCCCAACCCCTCCTGTCATGGGCAGGGACACCTCCCACTAGACCAGTTTGTTCAAGGCCTTAGGTGACCTGGCTTTGAACACTGCCAGGGTTTGGGGCATCCTAAACCTCCTCGGACAACCTGTTCCAGTGTCTCACCCCCCTCTCGGTAAAGAATTTCTTCCTAATATCTAATCTAAACATCCCCTTCTTCAATTTGTACCCATTACTCTTTGTCCTGTCACTACAGTTCCTGACAAAGACCCCCTCTTTGGCTTCCCTGTAAGGCCCCCTCAGATACTGGAAGTTGCTGTGAGTTCTCCATGCAGCCTTCTCTTCTCCAGGCTGACCAGCCCCAACTTTCTCAGCCTGTCTTTGTAGAGGAGGTGCTTCAGCCCTCTTAGCAACTTTCTGGCCTCCTCTGGACTTGCTCCAACAGTTCCATGTCCTTCTTATGCTGGGGACACCAGAACTGTACACAGCACTCCAGGTGGGGTCTCACAAGAGCAGAGCAGAGGGAGAGAATCCCCTCCCTCAACCTGCTGCCCACAGACCTTCTGATACAGCCCAGGACATGGCTGGCTTTTGGTGCTGCATGAGCACGTTGCCAGCTCATGTTTCCATCACCCATCACCCCCAAGTCTTTTACCTCAGGGCTGCTCTCAGTCACTTCTCTGCCCAGCCTGTGGGTGTGCCTGGGATTGCCACAACCCAGGCATAGAACCTTGCACTCGCTTTATTGAATATCATGAGGTTTGCATTGACTCACATCTCCAGCCTGTCCACGTTCCTCTGGATGTCATCCCTTCCCTCCGGTGTGTCAACTGCACCACACAGCTTGGTGCCATCAGTGAACTTGCTGAGGGTGCACTCAAGCTCAAGAATGAGGTTGAAACTATCTTGTGCGTATATGCACACCTGCTGTTCCAAACATGATGCTTACACATTGATTGTACCGCTTCCTTGATGCCTGCTTGGTGTCAGGGGTTTTGATTACCAGTGACTGAACTGAAATGATTGTGTCAACTCATCTTGTTGAAGATCTTTAAATTATTTGTCCGTAGGTACTTCAAATGAAAGCATTCCTCAAACTGCCACACAACCAGCCATTTCTCCACCACCAAAGCCTACCATCTCTAGAATTGTTCCCTCAGCGTATCTATTAAATCCATCACCAAGAAGTTCAGGAAATGTTGCAACAAAAATGCCTAGCCCTGTCGCAGCAGTGAAAAGGACATCTTCTCCCCATAAAGAAGAGTCTCCTAAGAAAATTAAAATTGAAGAGGTATTTGAGATTTTGAGATCATACCATAGCAATGTTCAAAACTTTGAATATTCATTTCACCCAGAGTGCTGATTCTCATATTCTAAGGTTCAGATATTTCCGAATCTGATTGCATTGCTGCTTGATGTTTTCAGCTTGCCAAGGTGTATTTTTTATTTCGTTGATACTCATCACGTGACACATATACTGCATTAGCACAAATGCTTAGAATCTAAATTCTTGTCTTAAAAGTAATTAGTTTTGGTAAGCCTATATAACATGCTAAGTCTTACAACTAATTCTGTCCTCAAAAACAGTTTGACCTTATTTTCTGGTTGATTTTTTAAAAATATGTTCTTATGATTTGTGATAGTTTCTGTGTTTGCTTTTCAGCAGGATGAAATAAGTGAAGATACTAGCTGTATAGATTTGAACGAACATGAAAAAATGGAAGCTAAGGTATTTATGCCTAGACTATATAATTTTGTGTATATTAGTTGGCACTCTTTCTTGTGAAAATTACTGTGTTTCTCTCTAGGAATGACTAAGAGTGTGTCTAGATATAGACTCTCCAGTAAAGATATCAAAATGATACATTATTTTTTTCTAATGTTTATTGATGAATTGCAGTCCACTGCCTGCTGCCAGGCTAAGTTGAGCCTGAATCCATAGTCAAATAGGACTCTCATTTGTTTGCTGGTCATTCACATGGTATTATGCATGCTGAAAAAGTTAGTCATGATATTTATATTTCAGTTTGTTAAATCAGATCAGAGATGTGTCAATATGCCATGTTGTGCCTGCATCCCAAACCTAATGTATGTTAATTAGTGAATGAACAGTTGTCCTATGTATTTTATTGGGACTTCGCATGTTGGGCTGAGAATCCTAAAGCCAACCACCTTATTCACTTTGTAGATTAAAAAATTTCAGGTGATGGTAAGTCTTCTCTGGCAGTGAAATTATTGTGTGAAGTTACAGTATACTGTCTGGAGACTTTGGAGATTCAATGTGACCCTCCAGAATTCTGTAATTTAGCAGGCAATTTTTCTGCTTAGTGGTGAACAGAAAGGATGACAGACTCTCTTTAACCTTATGATAGCAGCTCTCCACTTGGGCATTTGGAGTTTTTATGGGGCATATTCTGTTGTCTCTGGAATACTCTGGAATTTATGCTTATGCTTAAACTTAGGTTTAAGTTCTTTGGGTTATAGGTTCAATGCCCTTACGTGTATCTTGTTAGGCAGTCACCTTGAAATGTCTCTGAACTTAAGACAGGTGAGGGCAGAAACACATGTAAGCACTTAATCCTCACTTCAAAAATAGATCCACTGGATACAGATCATTATAAAAGACATAGGTAGTCAGTCGTGTTAGGTTTTATTGGCAATCTCCTCTAAGTCTTTGTCCTTAATATTTATGGAAGGAAATGGTGGAATTAAATTTCTTAAATTAACATGAGCATAGGTTTTCTTCCATTGAAATGCATGGCTTTTTTTAGGGTATGGTTACTAAATGGTACGATTTGAACTAGCAACTCTTTTTATTAAATTGAGAATGTGCCATTGTCCCCGCTTTGGTCCTGTGGTCCTACTGTTGTACCTGAAAATCGGTCTCTGACACTCATCTATTCATTCAGAAGGCTTATCTAACCCATTAAAGCAACAGGAAAGCTTTCCTGGCAGAACGGCAAAAGCTGTGGAAAAGCAGTTGAATTTTCAACAAATTCTGTAGCTTTGCATGTGATCTTCTTGAAAATACACTTTTTGTCTTCAATGAGTTGAATGATATATCATGTTTTGCTATAGGATTCTGTATAAAAGGTGTTAATTGGTTAAACAAGTGACAGCTGAGAAGTGATATAGCTTGTGTTGATGTCAAATCCCTAATAAGTGAAGCATTCTCCAGTGTGGTGATTCCTACATTATAAAAGGAAGGGTGTCAATGCAACAAGCACTGATGCTTGCATTTTTCTTTTGCTGTGTATGCACAATATAAAGTTTTCTAGAGTTCTAGGAGTTCTGTATAAATAGCTCATTGGAAGTGGTGTAACTGTGGTGCTACTTCTGTTTTTTTTTCAGGAGCAAATTGAGGCAGAAGTGAATGTTAATTCTCAAACAGAAACTCTTCAGACAACTTCTCTGCAAGCTCCTCAGGTACTGTTTTTGAAAGCAATACTGCCATGCATGTGTGTATATGCTAATCTGTGGTGAAACCATTGAAACTGAAGTAAGTCCAGATGTTAAAAATAAGTGTATAATTTTAAATATAAATCCATTGTATGGAAAGCTATTTGTTGTTACTGTCACAATTTTTGTATTTTAGATGGTCATTGATCTTATTGAATGTGCATTGTAGCTAAACATGTATGGCTTGCCATACAAACTGACCGAAGCTGGATTCGCTCTTCTGAATTGTGCCTTCAAAGTAAGGGGCTCAGTTTATTCCTTTGTGCTTTGCACATCACAGAATAATCCTTTCTAACAAGGAAACAAATGCTTTAAATAGCAGCTGCTCAAAGATATCCAGGTGGAGGTTGAGGATGACTGAAATGTAACTTCAGATTCTAGTATCTGGTACAAGACAGAAGTTGTAAGCTTGTCACTCCTTAGCCAGCTGGTGTAAGGTCCTTTGGAAAACAGTAAGAATTCTGTGCCATTCACTTAAAATTTTGGTTCTAATATTGTAATAACTTTTAGAGGGCACATCTGTGTCTTACTAGCATTTTAAAGCTTCTCTTAGTGCTCTGCTTCTTAAAGTATCATTATCAAAAAGCATTTTATGCTCTCTTGAATCTTTAAAGTAGTAGTAAATGTGTTGGTTGAAAATGAAGATTGTTTCAATAGGCTTAATGGTATTTCTTGCTGGACGTTTTGAACTGTATGAGCAGTACTGAATAAAGATAGCCAAATTGTTTGGCAAAAGCTGTAGATGCTACATGGACTTCCTAAACTGCTTCAGAGAAATTTTTAGATCATTTAGTAAGTACATCAATTTTATTTCATCTGTTGTTGAGGGGGGATTATATAAAGATTTGTAGCTTTTTTACAGATTGTATAGTTGTTACTTAGCAAAAGTAATCTGGAAACCACGAAAGGGTGGTGAGCCTCTTCTGTCATTTTTCAGTGTTCTTGTTGGCTTTGTTTAAAACACTGTCCATGTTGCAGAAAACAGAAACATGTCAAACTGCAGATCAGCACCAACCAGGGGGTTACCTGGGGCAGGAGTGATGCAAGGAGCTATTTTACTCTGGGTCCTTGCTACTTTATGCTTTGCTACTACGTCAGTCAGTGTTAACTTGATTGATCTATTTTTAATAAAGCAGCAATTAAGACCAGTCATTTTAATGCTGTTTTCCCCTTGTGTCAAATGTACCTTATATAAATTTTGAATATTTATAACATAAGAAAACATTCTATGATAAATGATGTGAAGTATTGAATAAGAACTGGGTTGTTGGGATGGCATATAATGGGCCACAGAGGAAGTGAAATTACTTAAAAAACTCCCCGTCCCAACCTTAGGGGCTTGTAAGGCAAGTGAGATATTAATGAATCACACTGAATCTTGAGAGTGTTTCTTTTGTGTTTTCCTTTTGTTTGCTGTATATATAATTTTGCTGAATGGTATTTAAGTCTTTTAAGTGAGAAAAAAGTGTTCAGATTCTTGTCAAGGTGAAATTATTAATACTTTCATACACTACTTTTTTAGAGTTTGCCATACCTTTTTTCATACAAATCTAAACCAATATGTAAAAATTGGAAATTTGACTGTAAAGAGTTTTTCAACAGTCTGGAATGTGAATGTATGAAGACACACACTTTGCGTTGGGAGCTGGTTTTCATCACTCAGCTGTAAGGGGCAGAGACTTAACACTGAATACTTAAAAGGCATTTTTAAATACTAAACATGTAGATCAGATAGTAGATGTCACTGATCAAGCACCCTTATTATGTGGATATTACACTTTACTATAATACAGGTTATTAGTAGACTCGCCTTTCTCTGCAGCACTTGCTAATTTCTTGCAGTTGTCAAAAAAAGGAAAAGCACAGGAAAAAAAAGATTCTTGTACAAATTTTCTTTAGTAAAGACTGTGTAGACAAAGGAAATACCTGCTTCTCCATTTATAATCTGTGATTATCTGCATATATTCCTCAGAAGTCTTCTAAAGGTCTTTGTTTTGAAAGTTAATGCCAATTACTACAATATTTTTGTTTTAATATTTACAAAGTTAAAATACAACCAAACTTCTTTTCTTTTCAGAAAACACCCAGTACAGACCTTTCAGATATCCCTGCTCTCCCTGCAAATCCTATTCCTGTTATCAAGAATTCAATAAAATTGAGATTGAACCGGTAAAAACAACCTCAGGGGTCCATAAACAGTATCTGCCAACTCAACCTGTTGTCTTCTAATGCTAGAAAAAAAGGAGAACGGAGGGTGCAAGACTAGAACATAATCGTAAATGGATTTAGGTATATTTTGTGCACTTCCCTTTCTGGACTAAGTCGCCGCTTGATTGGAAGTCCAGGTTAGTATGTGAAGCCAGGAGTACAATTAATGTGTTAGCAACAGTTACATTAAATATTTCGAAGGATTACTGCCTTTAAAAACATGAACACTATTTGTAGCCATATTTGACATTCTGATTGAATTTGTTTGATGCATTGTTTCAAAATTGAGATAAAACTGGCATAAGAATCCCTTAAATGCACTTTTATGTACTTTTTTATTGGAGTATGACTAATTTTAGATCTTTAGCTGATAAATGTTCATTTTATTGAAGAATCTCTTCAATAGTAGTAATCTGCAAATTGGATTAAATTCTGTGATATGCTATACATTGAAAACAAAGTGTATAGTATATTTAGTTCAACTGCCATCAAGCAGCAGTAAGTCTTTAAAATGTAATGTCAAATCTTGGGGTCATAAGACATAAGTTGAGGAAGTAATTGGGAAGTTTTGGTACTGGTGGGACATGATTAAGATGTGGTCTACTTTTATTTATAGGATTGTTTTAAGGTGCATACAGATCAGCAATCAAACAGTAAATAAACTTTCTTTTGAGCTAATTGAACTCCTTATTCCCTTTTTTGATCCCATTATTCCTTGGGAAAAGCTTTTGCATTTAATGTTGGGGGTTTTTTTCATGGTTTTTTTAAAATTATTTTTTCAGCTTGTATGCACCATTATAGGACAGTAGTTATTTATACAAAATAAAAACAAGCCATGTGTTCATTTGGGTTCACCCCTGCCCCTTACCTAGTCTTAATACCTTGTGGCCTCTAGGCACAAATTCAAAATTTGTCCCATGACTAAAGTGTTTAGGTAAATATTGTGTGCCTGTGAAATACACCACCTGTCTTGATGGCCTTTGAATCACTAAATATGATTTTTGTACACTCCATATAGGTCCCGTATGCATTAAAAAGCTTCAAATTTTAAATAAAGGCAAAAAGATTTTTCCCTAAGAATTTTAACCTTTTTATTTTTAGATGGTTTATCACAAGTAGTTTTACATACTGAACAACACCAAATTTTTAAAAATCATATTTCTAGTAAGCACTTGACATCTAGTAAGCTCTCTTACTCCTATTTTTTGTTCTTGTAGTCCTATCAAAAAAATAACAACTTTTTCTTTTGAAAGAACTGAAGCTCTCACAGCAAAGAACAGCAGTATTTGAGGAACATGAGGGATACCAACAGTAATACCAGATGTAGATAACAAACTTCATGTTACTGTTACTTAAGTCTGAAATATGTGGGATGTCAAATCATACTTCCCATACTTTGATTAGCATGTTTTACGAACTCCCTTCTCCCATTGTGCTCCATCCTATTTCACGTGCATCTTTCATGTTACAAGTTAAATTACTTACACTCTTCCCCTTATCCTTCTAAATTAATTCTCCAAAGTCAGAGTGTAGCTTATCTTTTACTTAGGCTGTGCAGTAACTGAAGGGGTTTTTGTTTTTTTTTGCCATTTGTCTAAGATGTCTAGTATACAATATTTCTCTTTTCCTTGCCCTGTGCAGCCTGCTGTCGTCCACCCCCCAAAGAAGGTTATATCTTAACAGTTGAAGTGTACAAGCTGTCTGTGTATTTTGTGTAGCTATGGAGTTTAGATCGAAATTGCCAGGCACAAATTTAGTCTTGTCATTTTGTTTACACATCGGAAAATCTTTTTCATTTTATTAAACGTTTCATGTAACTGCACCCAAGTTTTGCCAAGCTGGGAACTTGGAACCTTTCTGTATAGTGACTTTTTAATTCTAGTTTTCATAACCCGGAGATCAGACTGTTGCTTTCGCATGATGTACGTAGTGTCTCATGACTGGAGTTTGCTTTGTTTTATAGTATCTGTACTCCTTGTATTTTTCAAGAGCTATTTTGTAAACAGATGATGTATTTCTCCATTGAAAACACAATAAAAAACAGCACAATCCCACGGTTGTCTGATTTTTCTGAATGTACTAAATTGATTTTACCTGCTTAATTCTTACTTAGCTCTTAAATTTTCTGCTAAGGCAAAATATGGTGGACATGCCTGAAGGACATAGAGTATATTATGCTTATTTAGAGAACATTCATTTATGTTTGCTGTAGGAAGTGGAAGTAACACTCAGAAGGATGTGGGGTTCTAGCTATTAAAGGGAAAGTTTGTGGATTGTGCAGTGTCTTGATGGGGGCAGAGTTGCCAAAAGCATGCAAAACATTTTAAGGGTATTCACTCCTTCTCTCCATCCATAATTCCTAAAAGCAGACAAAACTAAAAGAAATGTGTCAACAATTTGGGGCTACACTATCTTCTGCAAAAGTTTGAACTTCATTTTTTAAAAACATTGGCTGTAAACATTGTAAGACTCTTCTTGCAAGTGCCTATTCCTTATGTCAGCAGATGGCGCTATTTCTCTTCTTGTCAAATCGTTTAAGCGTGTCCTGAAATAAAAGTAAAAATTACAAGTAGCTGTGCATCCCTTGATTGATCTTTGTATCAGCATGAGCCCAATCCTCCAAATGCTTGATATGAGTAACTTTAATAAGTAGTCTCCTTTTGACTAAAATGTCTTTAACTGCTAAAACTGCTGATGATTATGGTCTTTGTATTATAATTACCTTACCTAAAACAATAAACCTTTCTGTTGTATATATTTTTCACAGCATGCAATTGCTTACCTTGTTTAAAACAGATTCATCATCTTTATATCCTGCCTGCCACATCACCCTTTCATCACAGCTGATGATGTTATTTATGGCTTTAATTCTTTTATTTTTTCTGACCAATAAAAATCTGCTAGTAGGTACACAAATTTCGGTTCAATATTTTTCAGTCTGCTAGCAATAGGTTTCAGTAGCTTGTTTTTCTGAGTTGCCCGTCATCAACCTCCTGAATTAAGTTCACTGACTCATAAGGATCTGCAAACAAGAAGCTGAAAATTACTGTTGTAGCCAAAATAATTAACATTAATAAGCCATGGTTTAACAGATGGCTTTAGATACACTGATTGGAATCAGACATTTGAGTTGATGAGTTCTAGTAAAAGTTGTGCTTCCTTGCTGTAGGTAGTGTATGCATGCCATTTCTTATTAAATGTACTTCTTAGTGCATTTCTTAGTTTTGGGTGGTTTGGGGGTTTTTGTTTGTTTTTTGTATTGGGTTTTTCTTAAACCACTAATTTTTTAAACTTGTAACTACAAGTATGTGGTAACTGAGTTGTAATGAATATCAGTTGTTAATAAATGTACCCTAATGGGAGAACGAATTTTATGCACAGTTAAAGATTAAACAGTTCTTCAGCATCTAGAATAACCAGAAGTAATTCAGCGTAGCAAGAATACACACGATATTGATTCTGAGCCGGAACCTATACTTAAATGCATGAAAAACTACTGGGATAGTTACTGAGGAAGCAGAATATGTTTATCCTCATAATAGATATTTGGAAGTTGTGTACATTTCTGTAAAAGGTATTTTGCATGTTGTAGTGATGCTGGCATCATTTATGTAAGTTTATGAACACACTAGTCAAGTACCTTTGCTATGATTAATCTTTTTGCCATTGTGGCTGAACAATACTTACCAAATTTTGTCACTTATTATGCAGGTCTTGATGGTACAGTCAGAAATGTCTGAATGCACATTTATTAGCTGAATGCTTGGTAGGTTCACTTTTTTTAGAGATCAAATATTCATATTGGAAGAATGTCAGTAATAAACTGATTTTAATTTAATAATCATAGTAGAATTAATTGTCTGTTCAGTAGAAACAAAGTGTCTTGGTTTTGTTGGTAGAGGCAGATACAGTTTGATACGTCTACAAAGTTTAAACTAATCATTTGAAATACCTATAAAAATAAAACATCTGCTAATACTGTCACCAAAAGAATGCAAATTTTGATATGAATCTCCAGAGAGTATGTTTTATAGTGAAAAAGATAATATGGTGAACCACTGCTGGCTATTCCATCTGCATTTTGGATATTGAAACTAAGGATTTTTTTTTAAATAAAGTTTAGGTATATTTTTATTGTTCTAAATGAATTCTGGAATGCTGTCTTTAGGTAACTTTTTTTTTCTGCTTTCCCCACTTAATGAATTAACCAAATCACAGGTCCTGTTCAGCAAGTCTGGATATCTTAATTACCTCAGTATTTTTATGATGTCTATTCTAGTGCAATGTTTAAAATAAACTGAGAATGACAAATATCCAACACACAATATTAAATTTTTACCTCATAGACTCTACTGAATTATAAAAAAGTTAGATTTAATGGTATAGTAATGGTTGGGAAAAAATACTTTATTGTATATATAGATTTCATTAAGCTTTGGTTTTGCAATAAATTACTGTCATTAAATAAGAGCCAGAATCCAGGAAAGTAATAGGATAAAGAGGAAAACTACTATTGGTGTAAGGTGATAAAAGCCCCAGCTTATTAGGTAAGAAAAGCTGCATTTATTTATTTAACTTAAGAAAACAGCCAGTGCCTATAAACTGCCCCGTGATGACTGTGGCCTGCACAGATACTGGGCAGCTTACAAGTGCAAATGCCCTTTTTGCTCTCCTATTTGCGATGTAGCATTCCTATTTTCTGTTTGTATTTTTAGAAGTGAATTGCCTGAATAAGGTTACTTGAGTCAGTTTTTACACTCTTGAAGTCTACACATCATATGAAGCTTTTCAGTTCAGCTGAGGTTATTTCTGTGGCACTTGCTTCAGTTAGGGCAATACACTGACCTAAAGCAGATAAAATTATTAAAGTTGAATGGAATGTTAGGTCAAGTACCCTTTATTGATTGGGCACTTCAAATGGCATAAAGATAAAACTGGAGGCAGGGTGGGCAATCCTTGATGTTTGAGAATTTTTCTCCCCATCTCTCCCCAAACAGAAATTTGATTCTAAGTCAACATAATAAATAGGATACTTCTTAAAACAGCGTGAAGGAGTTGCACTACATCTTCTGCTCCAGCATTCCCCGCACTGTGCCCTGAGCAGTGTCTCGTGCCGTGTGCTTCCAGAAATCTGGCATGTGCGCTGTCCTTGTTTGCGTTCTCAGTCTGCAGTGGAGCTGTTAATAAAGAGATTGATGATAAAGTTGTTGAAAAGAGACAGTTGGACAGCACTGCTCGCCATGAGTGACAGAGGGCACGCTCTGCCTTCACAGCCGAGAATGCTGCCCCCAGCAGAGAGCCAGCCATGCCTGGACGCTGTGCCAAGCCTGTTCAGAACATGGGGAGAGGAGCTGCAGCTTGTACCAAGGATTTCAATTAGATTTTGAGCTTGTGCTCTTAAAGTGAGATTTCTCTTATTTAGGATTGTCGCACAATTGATGTCCTCTTGAGACTAAACAGAGTTTCAGCAGGCTAGTGTAGGTAAGTTCTGAAATGTTTTAGAATGATCTCCTAGGCCTTTTAAAATATTTCACTGTGGTCTGGTTCTGTTAAGTGAAATGGAGATTCTTAAAATTAACATTTTTTGCTTTTATGGGGAATAAATGAATTATACATGTACTCAATCTAGATATTAGCTTCCGTAGGAATCTCCTGCCATGATATCATAACCTTGTTTCAACTCAGTCACACGGTCAAAATAAGAGAAGGCCCAGGGTGATGGATGGAAGCATTCATTGTCTCAGCCACAGTTTATCATCTGTAAGTTTTATCTCTTACAATGTAAAAAACAGTGAGACTGATAAAACGTTTGATAGTTTAGGCCATCTGCTCACACAGTGTATTAGAGTTATTAGTGATTGTTCCTACTGTTTCTTACTATCACCCAGAATAGTGTGTGGATTTTCTATTCACTAGTGATCACTCTGATCGCTAAATGCAATATCTCAACTGGGAGTATTTTTTCTTTTCTTTTAGCATCAGGTTCTTGTAGGTAGTGAAATAAAAAGTTCCTCACAACCTGAATCAAGAAAAATACCTTAAAAAGCAGTTTCAACTATCCACTCTTCAGTGTTTTGCTTTTGAATGTATTTATGGGAAGAAGATCCATCTTTTTGGTCTGATTGCATTTTAAGAGGTGGTAGATCATTTTCTGTGGACAAATTGTACAAATACTAGTACAGACTATTTCCAGGATATTTCCCACAGGACATAATTTAATAATTTTTTTTAGTGGTTTCCTAATGAATTACTAAATTCATTCTTCATGTATTTCTCCAACAACAAAACACTAAGAAAAGTGCTGCTTCTGTTCAATGAGCCTCTGACTTCAATAGGGATGAAATAATATTTATAGTAATTGCTGTGAATAAAAAAAGTGTTGAATTAATTTAGTAGCATTTTTCTAGCAGTTGATGTAGGCACAAGGAATTTTTTCCCACTTTTTAAAATCTTCATCTTGACTTAGGCTACTTTAAAAAAGGAGGCAAAGTCTGTTCCTTGAAAATGCAGGCTTAATTTTGGAGAATTTGAAGTCTGTAAATTAATTGACCTAAGATTTTTTTTTTT
>VZRN01002763.1:1940984-2061757 GCA_013397935.1 Dasyornis broadbenti | reverse complement strand
CAATATGGATGTTTGCTAAATGCTACTCAAAGTCTGTGGCTTTCCGAATAAATTTGAAAAAAATGTTGGAACAGATTGCCCAAATTGGAGAAAATACTTTAACTGTAACTGCTGCCACATGACCTCTGCCAAAAGTACTCTTTTGCACGGAGCTCTTGAAGGTCATTTTCCTGCATTTTGAATGCATAATAAGAATACAGCAATCCCTTGGAAAGTAGAAGAGAGAGCCTGATAATTCCTTGCCCAAATCTAACCGGATATAGTAAAATATGTTTCTTAGCCTGTCTCACAGAAGCAGTTAGTTCATTTAAAGTGTCTATTGCATGCCTACATGGTCGGCCTTCAGGCAGAACACATCAATACCTTCCTTCCTTCCTTCCTTCCTTCCTTCCTTCCTTCCTTCCTTCCTTCCTTCTTTTTCTCTTTTAAAATGTGGTGATTTTGTAACACTTCTCCCAAGGTAATAAGAACACAAAGAAAAGTGGAGGAAAACATAGGCAGCTGCCACAAAATGCATCTTGAATGTGCACCTCTGTGACAACTTTCCATCCATTTCTCTGGTTCCAAACCAGAGCTCTCCTCTTGCACTGAGCTGGGATTGTGTTCTTCCAGGTGCAGCTTCTTCTGACAAGACAGTCAACAGTTTCACCTAGCATTTTGTTATACTTTTGACCAAACTCTGCAAACCTAAAAGTTCTTGTGATGCTTTTCAGTCCCAAAGGTTGAAAAAGTGGATTTTTAAGGTTCCTTGTATATAGCTGGTCCTCAGTACTCTTCGTGCTGAGGTAAGGAGAAATTAAGAGGGGGTAGGAGAGTGCAGGGAAAGTAGAAGAGAACCTTGTGGACTGTGGTGGAGCTATCCACCATAGCAGATAACATCCAACGAGCAGAAAACATTAGGGGTCATCTCTTTTGTGGGCCTGATGTAACTTGCCCCTTCTTGATTCCTGTGTACTTTCTTTCTTTTGTTGCCTTCACAGATAGTGATCTATTTTAAGAAACCCTTGTGTGGAATAAAATTGATGTGTCCAGGTTTTTCTGGGTCAGGAAATTATTAAACTAGGAGTGTCAGGGACATCGTAAGGATAAATGGGAGTTCTTTCCTTTAGTCCCAAGCATGCCTGGCCTTTCCCTCTGCAGAGTCCAGGGGCAGGAGGCGTTATTGCTGAGGACTTGATGGGCCAGGCTGGAGGGTCTGGCAGTGAATGAAGGTGAAAACGCTGCAGTGAAGGCATCCAGGTGCTGCATCAACCTGTGTCCCAGGGTCACAAGGGGAATTGGTGATGCACCAGGAACCACAAGCTATTATTCCAGGTGCTGTAATCCAACCAGCAGATGACACATTTTTTTTTTTTCCCCTGCACTCCTCTTAAATCCCATAATGGATCCATCTGCATTCATATGCAGTTAAAAAGTCTGATCTGATGACAACTCATTTCTCTGCAGCAAATTGTGACTGACAGAGTGTGGTGCTAACAAAACGAGAGGCATTTAAAACTGGGTGTATGCACTTGTGAAATGATGTGGGGGTTCAAGATGCACTGATAGTAGAAATTAATCTATGTCTGATTGATTTTGATCTATGGTTAGCCATGTTTTGTTTCAGGAGGATTCTTTGGTTTTTTGCTAACAGGCACTTGGCTTTAACAATATTCTTTTACTCTTTGGTTCTGGTAGATTTAATAGCATAGTTGCTAAATTGAGTTTAGATAGCTTATCCTGTATATATTTAGAGATAAGAAGTTCATTTAGGGATTAGGGAATGCTTCTTGTATATGCACCATTAAGCATAGCACATCTGGTACTGAACTAGCAATCAGCAGAATATTGACAAAAGTTATAAAGAAATCTATTTTTTCAAGTGAACACATGTTTATATCTGAGGTCTAAAAGCTTACATGACAAAAGAAGTATTTCCAAGAGTTGTAAATTAAAACCAAATTTGTACTGTGCTCATATGAAATACCAGTACTGATCTTGGTTAGAAACTGTTGTAGTGGGTCAAATGATTTGGTAATATAAAAAATAATCTTACAGCAAAGAAGACCTTATAGTTGTAGTTTCTGCTTTTAAGAGAGAAAGAGGAGCATGTTTTCTAATGGAAGGAAGCTGAAGAAGCAGTAAATTGTGAGAATAGTGAAAAGTCAAAAATGAAATACAGATCTTTACATATCATTTCTTTTAACTGGAGAGTCAGGCCCCTAAAAGTAGCCTTCAAAGCAGCAATAAAAGTACAACATTGTTTCTCTTAAGGCAAACGAACAAACAGAACAAAACAAAGTGCTTTAAATAATGGTGAAACTGTGAAAACTCATGGATTATCTGGGAGAGCAGGGAGACAGAATGATCACATTACAGATGCTCACCAGCTGGTAACCAAAGCAAGGAGGGAGCAGTGACAACAAAGGGGACTCATCCAAATCGCCTGGTTATCTAGTCTTTACTCATACCAAATGTAATGCTTTATAATGAAATCGGTAGAAAAGTGTTTAAATCTTTGAAACATGGAGATGAGCCTTTCAGACATGCGGGTGGTTCTTCTGAAACGCCTGTTTGTGGAGGAGAGATCTGCGGGTGTGTGTGTGCATGGGCAACTCTACTTCGACCAAGCAGCTCAAGGAAGATTTTGTGGGCTGTTTATGTACTTTATGGCAGGCTGCTTGCTTTCGAAGTGGAAAAGCTGATTCATGCTGGTGTGGAAGCTGATTGTGCTGCCCGTGGGAGAGGCAAATTCGAGGTGCACGAGGATAATTAAGCAGGAGATGCATACGGTTCAAAACCAGGGCTCTGTTTCGCCAAGGGAGATGCTCGTGTCAGTGTACGGGGCTCAGCTGCAGGTGTCACTGTTAGATCTCAAATCATGGGCTGCTCGGCGGCTGCGGCTGCACTCACAATAGGCTCCTTTTTCTCACCAAAGTCACACTTGTGATAGTATTGTAAAATCTGGAAAATGTGTAGTGAAGTGTGATCCATGCCGGTTCAGTGTGTCTGTGTGTGCTGCCTTGTGCGCTGACAGGGTACCTGCACACCTGTAGTGGGAGGGATCTCTGCCCCTGGACACCCCTACAGGAGCTATGCCAGCAGCAAGGAGCTCAAATACCTCTACAAATTAGACTTACAACTTTTATTCCCAATGTTTTGAAATCCTCCCATGCTTTAGGATGGGTATTTAACTTCTCTGACCCTTAGCAAATGATGATGAAATCTTTAATATAGCCGGCAGCTGAAATTGTTTGCCGTGATTTACAGTAGCTCAGTAATTCCATTCTCTGCAAATGAATTTGCTTGGACTTCTTCGTGATTTTTTGCTTGTTTTTTTCTTTTTCTTTTTTCTTTTTTTTTTTTTCTTTTTTTTTTTTTTTAGCAAACAGGCCTAATTCTTCCGTCATTTTATTTTAGATAATGAGTAAAATGCTGCAAGTTTGGTCTCTCTTTTGTATTACTTTTCTTTTGTTTTCTTTTGCTCTTCTTTCAAGGAAAAAAGAGGGAGTTGGAAAGAACTGAAAAAAGGGAGTTAAAAACTCTCAGCAAACTCTTCTTTGGTGCCTAATTTGAAACTACTTTATTGTTTAGAAAATGGCAAAAAATCCACAATTCTGAATGTATTTTGAAGTAGCTCCTCAATAGCTTTTTAAACGAAATTTGAAGAGAAGTGCAATATTCTCATTAAATACCAATATCCACAGCCTGTTCTTCTCCACCTGGATACCATGCCTTCAACACTGGTAGTCTGGTTCATGACATTGATTGCTTCCTGTATTAACATTTATGATGCTTTGTTGTTTCTTTCTTGCGGTAGCTTTCCTGAAGTATTTATGCAATTTATGAAGTATATACCTTCTCTAGATCACTTTATTTCTATTACTTCATTCCCAATTTTCACTTTTTAAAATGTTGTGTTACGCACCTATGCGGGATTTTTTTGTTTCTTCTTGAATCCTGCCAAATGCTTTTACTAAAGCAAACATATTTGTGAGACTGAAAAATATTCTTTCCTCAAAGCAGACAATGGAGTTTTTTACTTGCACAAATAAATGTATATATCACTGAGTAAGCTCATTCTAATTGAATCCTGACCATTCTGGAGGGATTTAGCCCTCCCTTTTTAATTTTTCTCTAAACAAAACCTAGAAATGAGAAAATATTTTGAGGTGAGCAGGAAAGGGAGGGGGAATAGAAAAATAAAGCAAATAAATTTTTGAATAAGAATGACCCATGTACTGTGACCAGAGGGCAAATGCAAATGTCTGTTTTCAAACACAGACTCGTGCATTCTTATTAGGGGTTCGTGACTGTGCCTCCAAGCACATCATTACATATTCATAAGTGTGAGGAAAATAGACTCCTTCCACATTCAGGTGTGTTCAACTAAATGCTACCCCTTTAATCTTAAAGAACAGCTCATTTGGTCTATTTTCTTCAGTTCACAAAGTGTTAAGGGAATATGAGATAAAAGATGCACACACACAAAAAGAAAAAGAAGCAGCAATATTCCACAAAGATCTTTTTAGTGTCAACTTAAATGCACACAAATAGCAGATGATGATCTCTTTTATTGGACTAACATTTATCCACTAATATCCACACACTTTTAAAACCATTGAGACCTCCTCTTCAGGTGTTCATTTGAATAGAAATAGCTGAATGAGTGTTTTTATAATTGATCCCCTGAGTACTGAATGTCTAGTGCTGCATAACCAACATTTTCCCATTGCTGATTTTTTTTTCCAAATTGCTACTCTGCAAAATTAGGATTTTGTATAGTTTTGATAAGAAAATTAACCTTCCAAATGCCAGATCCCCTTAATGTTACTTAGGAACTGGTGCTAAGGTACAACTGGAATACTTGTTCTCAAATGGATTTTTTAATGTATGTGAAGAAAAAAAAAATGTTTTTTCCCATGAAAATACACAGAAGCTAGAGGTCCCCTTTCAACAATAGTCTGAAAGTTTGTTTCGGTTTGGTGTCTTATCACTGTCCCTTAGATAAGCACTTGTCAATTTTACACTGAGCTTAATGAAATGCCTTTGCTTTCAATAGCAACACAGAAACTTCGTAGTACTTTCTTGCTATTGTTTCACTTTTACACTGAATGAAAAGTCTGATATCTTTTTAACTTTTTATTTTTAAAGTAATTTTAGATTTTTCTTGCAACTTACATTGAGTGTTCTAAGAACTAAATTTTCAGAGACAGTGTATTTTTTTCTTTTCTTTTTTTTAAATAGGAAAAATATTCAGCTAATGCTTGCAATTTTGAACATGGATCTTAAAAACACTGATCTTGTTGTAAAGAAAGAGCAGCTGAAGTCTAACAGCATGCATTACAGGTGGCTGTTCCTTCAGTAGCCCCTTGAAGGAAATGGAATTCCTAATTGATATGAAATCATTTTGTAGCAGCAACACCTGAAGAGTAGAGAGAAAGGGAAGAAGATATGATAATGACTGTGTGATAAAACCGGTTAGCAGTTGTGTGCCATAGTAAACACTCACGAGTATAAAGAAAATACTAGCTAGCCACTAGAGATATCCACTTATGTTCATGATACAACCACTACAAACTCTAGTTCTATCAAACTAGCATCAAGCACAAGATTCATCTTTAATTAATTTAATCCTATAGAGCTGTGACTCATTTTATTTGCGACTGTGCAGAGAGAAATTACTTTCCATACTTGCCTTGAACTTCAACCTTATCCTTCTCTATCAGTCATATTGAATAACACAAAAGCACATGCTCTGAAATTCATGTCCTGGGTTTTTTTTTTTTCCCTCCAAAGATTATTCAGATCTTTCTACATGTGGAAAATAAAAAGCACAGAAAATGCCTCCTTCTTTAGGAGAAAGAGTGATTTTTGTTGCAGGGCAAAACGGCTTGTTATATCAAAAGTCTTTCTCATAATGAGTAAGAAACAGGGAAATTCTAGAATAAGACACAAAGATTTCTTTCCCATCCTTGTTTCGGGAATGAGCAAACCATGTCCCACAGAGGGCCAATGCACACAGGATAGTGCATTTCCCCTTTTTCCTCCCCTCCTTTAAAAGCATGCTTTGTGGAAATTACATATTCTGTGTGTGTTGCTACTGCACGGCTTCTTGCTGTAGCAGTATCCTATTCCAGCTGCTCTGCAGGTGTCATGACACAGCCAGGATTCAACTGTGCACACTGCCAGGATCAGCCCTGTGAGAGGGTGCCAAGGTGTTCCTCATGCTGGATTCACTTCCCAAGTTCGGCTCTTGCAAGAAGCAACACGAATGTTCTCTTAAGCATTTTTTTATCTTTCAAAGAAACAAGGGCAGAATGATGACACACACCCCCTCCTCCCCTGGGAGAAGCAGGCAGTGGTGAGTACTCCATGAACCTTTAAAACAGCACAATTTCGAGGGCAGGAGCACTGCTTCTCCCTCTGGGTGACCAGACTCGCTGTGACATTGTGCTGTTGCTGCATAAGTCACGTGTCAAGGTTTGTAACATCTCTGACACAGCCATGAAAACACGTGGATTGGAAAAACCACTGTGGGTATCGTGATGGCACACACCTTTAAGGTGGAAAAGGCCCCACTTTCATGGAGGCCTCTAATTGTCAGCCCCAGCTGTGATTCTTCTCGTGTACAGAGAGGCAGGGGAGGAACTTCAAAACAAAACAGTATCTCACTTTCGCCTTTAAAAAAATAGGAAAAGCTAAAGGAGTGCAAGAGCTAAATTCTAAGATCTAAAGGAAAGAAATCACTGGGGTTCCCTTCACCAGCTGGCTGCTGCAAGGCTATATGTACCTTTGGTCCAAACCAGGCCTTTTGCTTTGGGATGTGTCCCAGGGAAAGGTTTGCTTTCTTAAAATATCATAGGTGAACCCTGTGTGCATGAAGAAGAGTGACAAGAAATAAGTTTTGCATGTCAATTAAATGTGCATAAGATTTTCTCTGGAGGAAAAAAGTGCAATTTTTTTTTACTTTTTTTTTAACTACATTCGCAAAAAAGCAAATATAAGGCTTGAGCTAGGTTTAAAATGGGAAACATATAAAATGGATGTGAAAGAGTCCATACCTGATGCCTGTGTGAAGGAGACCCTGCAGTCTCCCACGTCTATCCTGCCCTATTGCTATAGGTAATTGTGGATTCCTCATCACGGCCACACTGTTTTCCTGCTTTGGTAGAAAATCTTAAGGAATCACACAGTTTGTTTCAGCCTACAGACTAAACACTGCCAGGCTTTGTAAAGCGCTGCTATTATCTCATTAAATTTCCTCTTATCTTTATGGTCATTTGTCAGTCTTTAAGCTGTCTGGTTTGTTCGTAACAGAAATCCTGGCCTCAGCAAATACCCATTTGTAAGTTAGAGAATCTCCGTGTTTTAAAATATTATGACTGGTAATTTGTAGGCACACAGGAACACTGAAGTAACACATCAAGTTAAACTTCAAGTTAGATTTGGATTTAGATCCAGTTTACTGACAAGAAAGTGCAGAGAACTAGTGGGGACAACTTCTTCAAATTGGCCAAACAATTTTGTGATTTTTTTCTTTTTTTTTAACTGCCAAAATTGGGCAGATCTCGTGCACAATTTCTACGCATTGCAGATTTTTGTCATTTCCAACTGTTACCTGTGCATGCTCTGACTTCTAAAATACAAGGCCCTCAGTGCAAGACACAAAAATCAAGACGAATCTCAAACAGTTAGATCCAGGGCTCTTCCAGTCTTCCCCACACAAGCTCCTACCTTCTTTGGGAGATTACTGTTATGCCTGCTTCTTATTTTTTTCACTTCAATATTTTTGTTTTCTCTCACACAGAAGAGAAGAGAATAAGAGAATTAAATGTCAAGAATTATCTCATTTTAATATGTGGGATTTCTGTGATGGGAGCCTGCTGCCAGCCTGCCATTTAGAGTAGCCAAGTTCCCATGTTTTATCACTAGCTTTATTAACAAGGCCTTTGCTAGTTCTTCAACGTCTACAAACACCCTCCTTGTTATTATTTTTCCTACTCAAATTCAGTCCAATATCTCAGTTCTAGCACGCAATAGCACTGCTTTGGGTTTAGGTTTCAATGTTTCAGAGCCTTGCCCTTTGCCATTCTTGGCTTGCATTTACTCATTCTGACACCTTCTGAGTCACCTTATTGTCTTTTTATGAACTTTACTTCACTGATTGAGTTCCTGCCTCACCTTTTGTGCCTTTTACTCTGATGTGGAATAAAGGATGGATCTCCCATACGAATATTTCCTGTGCCAGGCCACCTTCCCCTGGTAATGGAATTGCCCCTTGCTGTGACTGAACAAGAGAGTTATTTTCCACCCTCCTCCCTCTTACAAAGCCACTTCTAGCTCTTAATTCCACCTTCCTCTGCTTCTGTTGTGGATTTATCTTTCATATGGTCTAATAATAATAATACTTACCTGCCTCTCAGGGGTGTTGTGAAGATTAATTAGTTAATGAGCTCTAAAGATGAAAAGTGCTGCATCATTGCTAAATATTATTGTTGTTCTTATCCTGTACAGATTGAACTCATCAATATCGGTATTTCAATTATAAATCTCAGCCTACCATTTTTCAATTAGTTTGACTAGATCTAGTTATCCATCACTCACTCTACCCTCTTGTTCCTCTGTCTTATTTCTACCTTTCTGCTTCTGAGAATAGACACATAAACACCATATATTCCTGTAAATAAGGGATTCACTTTTTGTTTCCAAATGTTTCCATCTCTTTTTAATATTAAAATTTAGAGCCCACAGCAGTCACTGAGCAAGGTGATAGTTCCTGATCCTTTACCTGAAGTCAAGTCTTTAAAGTCTATGGCGTTACCTACCGAACACAGCACCCTCAGCAGAAGTCACCTGTCCACTTGGCCTCCAATACCCCTCTCCTGTTGGATCACCATCATGAACTGTATTTTTACCTTCTTTTAGCAATAATCTTTGATTCCAAGAAACCTTCCTTTGCTTCTATGGATTTCAGTGGATCTGGTGAGTGAAACTAGAAGTAGGATTTCCCCAGAACTTTTCAGCTCATCCAGAAACTCCTCCTGCAGTGCTGCTATCAGGCCAGTCAGGAAGTACCATGCCTTGTTATTCCTTTCAACTGAATTGAAGATGTGTCTAACTGTGCTCTTTGAGCAGGGTCTCCAGTCAGCCCCACTGCTTTTTTTCTTGTTTATCTTTTCCCTTTTCAGCCATGGTTCTCACTATGGTTTTGGATGCTGCTCAGTCTCATATTCTCTAAAATGTACTGGGAAGATATCTGGGAATGTGGATTTGTCTATGACTCTGTGTCACCTCCTCCATCATTTCACCTGTTCCTGTCTCTTAATCTACACTAGCCTGTTGCAGAAAACATGATGACTGTTGAATAAAAAATGATCGTTAATCCTAACTCCTACAAGTTCCCAGGTAGCAGAACCCTTAACGTGAGGGCTGCTGTGCCATGAGCATGACAGGGAGGCCAGCGATGCTCTGGTTTGGGCTCAGGGTTTCCCTTTGCTGGGGTGTGTAGTTTCTGGTGCAGCAGGTAAGGATTGCTCAGAAGCAAGTCCAAGATTTTAATTTCTGTGATGAGGCAAGTCTGCAACTCCCCTGAAAAAGCGAAATGATGTTCATCACCCTGACTACATATGTGGGAGGGGTCAAAAACTTGGAACAGAGGCAAACTGCCGATCTACATCCCAGGCAAGTGCCCTTGGCCCCTGAATAAAATCAGGCTCAGCTGCCCTCTCTCGCTCTCCTCAGAGCTGTTTCACTTTGTACAAATAATTAAATAGTCATTGGGCCTGGGAGAGGGAGGCATCTGCAACACGGCTTGCAGGAAGGGAAGGACATGATCAGCCCAAACTGCTGGCAAAAGAGCTTCTAAACTCATCAAACTCTGTCAGACATCTTAACTCTCCTGTCTCGTGGTTAGACCTTGGGGAACATAATCTTTCTTTGGAGAGGCATTGTCAGATCAAGTAGAAATAATGCTGGCTGAGCTTAAACAACAACCATATTTGATATTTTCTGCTGATTGAGCTGTCCAGTTGACTGGAAAGGGCTGACAGCAGAGAGAGCCCTGGTCTGAGCAGAGCAGCTCCCAGGCCAGCTGGCGAGGGAATGGGTCTGCGCCAGGTAATTATTGCCTAGTGCAGAGGTCGAAAGCCTCAGAGAGGCTGATGTACTAATGAAACACAAATGGGACATCTGTGTTCAGGAGTTCAGCAAAGCACAGAAAACAGAGCTTTGCCAGGGATATCTGTACTACTGAAGCAAACTCACTTTCTGGAGCTAAGGGAAACCCACTGAAGAGTAAAGGCGTAAGAAAGCCTTTTGCAATGGACTTCTTTTGTTTGCTCAACAGCTCAAAGGTTCCTAATGATCGCTCTGGACACTACAGCATTGCAGAGGGGAAATGGAGGCACTGAGCAGCATGATGCCAGATCACATGTGGGTATTGAAGGAGGGATGAGAGGAGTAGTAAAATAAAAGTTGAGGCAAATGAGGTCACTGGGAGTCTTTGGTGACATAAAAGAGCAGCGTGGTATTTGTGTGTGTGTATTGTTACTTCTAACTGACTGTAGTTACAGACACAAATCTCAGCATATGAATTCAGGGTCTGTCTTTTGGGCCTCACATAGCCATACCATTAGAGGCAAGTTTTAAAATTTTCTCTCTAACACAGGGAAAAAGTGGGCATATTAGACAATATATACAAATAAATGCATTTATAAAAATATGAGAGAATTTTCTTCAAAATAACCACCAGAAGGCTCAGAGCACTGGCATTTCTGATGTAACACTGTCATAGTCACATTTAAGTGGAGATTTAGGGTGTGTATCAGGTAAAAGGATTTTGACTTAAAGCCTGCACATCAAGAACAGCCTCTCAGGCTGGCCAGGACTGATTTGAGCAATTCTTTAGGGCCTCCCTATCAACTTAATTTAGCTTGTGTTAGGGGACGTTTGTTGCCGATTCTGGAGGTGCAGGACAATTGCGTGAAGCAGGAGAGACTGTGAGGCATGGAGCTGAAATTCACCCTTTTTGACTGTGAAACGAAGTGTAATTACGATGTCCTTCATGTCTCTGCAGGCTTCAGCAAAGCTGGGCGTGGTGAAGGGAGGTGTGCTGAGGTCTGTGCAGGTACATCTGTGGCCTTGGTGCAGCCAAAGGCCTGCAGGAACTTATCCTGCTGCTCCCAGCAGTGCACAGCCTGGGTGGGAAGCACCACGGCCCAGGGCAGGTCTGTGCTGGGCACCGTGAAACTTGAGAGACAAAAAGCCCCAGGTGCTGCTCAGGTTCCAGGGAAGGGGACCAGCTGGGCATCAGAACTAGTCCCCAGGGAGGGAAAGACAGCCTTGTTCTTGCCATTTCCCAGTGTTGTTCTCTTCCACTGCATTAGCAGCAGGAAGGGAGAAGGTTCGCTAAGCTGGAACTGCTGCACTGGAATCTCTCCCAGCCACTGAGGGCCTTACTCTGTCCCATTCCCAAAGTTACTGAGGTGCTCTCAGACCAGCAGGACTTGGAGTCACGTGTCCTTCTCTGCAAAGAAAAACACAGTGTTTCTGATTTTTGGAGGAAGGTTAGTAAGCTCACAGCTTGTCCCTGTGAAGGTGAGTGCAGCACTTTCCTAATCTTTCAGTGCAGTGTCAGTGCTGGGTCTGATACAAGATGACTCTAGGACTTCCCGGCCTGGACATGAGCCTGTGAATGCTGGCACAGAGGTTCTGACTATGAAATGTCATGAATGAACTTTGCTTAAAAGTGAACTCTAAAGATAAATAACAGCTAGAGTAGGATAGGGGTTTCTTCTACACCTTCTGTGTAACTGGCTCTAACATTTTTATTTTTGCCATAAACTATTTGATGACTCATTTTAGAATTAATGCCTCCAAATATGAAGAATATATGCGTATTTCTGCCATTATATAAAGATGACAATCAACAGTGGCAGGGTTAGAGCATTTGTGGTACAGAAAATCTGAGCTGGAACTGACTGGTGTTATGACAGCACAAGTTGTGACCTGATCAAATCCCTGTGGCAAGACAAAAGGAGGCTCCTAGGGCAATACACACTGGCTTTGGTTCTTAACAAGGGCACTCTTCCCATTCAGAAGCTTCTAATTCTCCCTCATGGCAGGAAGGACTCAGTGCCAGGGTCTTTGGCACTGAGAGCTTATGGTATTACTTGTAAGAACAGGGACATTTGCTGCATCCTCCTCCTGGCCACTGATTCAGGTAACCATGTTCAGCACATCAAAAACATATTCCTGTTTTCCTACCTGTTTGTGGCACATTGCTGTATCACACTTCTTTGCCTTGTTTGGCCATTGATCTTCATTGGCACTAACGACTTCATTTCAGTGATGGATGAATTATAAGTGTTTAAAATTGAACTTCAGTTTACTGAGCATGGTTTGCCTAAAAGACACAATTTTTATGTCATCTGTTATTGTAAGAAAATCTACCAATCTACACTTGAACAATGTAATGGAGGACATAACACAACACTGTGTTTTCTGCCACCACTTTTAAGCCCTGCTTGGATTCTTTTCCCATGATTTTTGTATTAATAGTTGTTATTCAAGACTTTAGCACATGATCACTTATGCTTAGTGATGTGCTTTGATCAGCTGCCCTAGTCTGCTTCTTGCACACTGTGAGTGCTGGCCGCTACAGTGAGCTCTTGGTTACTGCATTTATGTCTCTTCACAGACAGGTCTGACTCGTTTGGAGAGGCAGCTGGATAGCAATGAACCAGTGGCTACTGGATCAGCTGGGACCTTATCCTAGTGAACACTGGATTAATTGCTAAATCTGAGAAAAAAGCATTTGGGTAGGTGAAAAACATTATTTGTTGAAGAGAAGCAGCTTTTTGTTACTTCTGGCTCTAAAGTGAACTTGCAGGAGTAAATGCATGAAATATACTTTCAGCTATTGCTGTGATTAAATCTTAACCCACTTGTTTGAGCTACCCGTGTAGAAAACAAGCAGTCTCCTTTCAGACTTGTCCTAGTTTTGGCAAAACATGCCTGCCCTTTGTGGTAGTAGGAAAGAGAAATTTAGGGGCGCTGTGAGTGATAAATTCCTGGGAAGAGGGAGGAGCAATGGTGCAGCATTACGCAGCAGAGCTCCAGAACCAGATATCCCTGGAAATAAAACCAAATTAATCTAGATAAACATGAAATAGACAGCGGAGCTAGGAAAGAAGACCACATGGTCTTTTGTTTCACTGCTTTATTAATAGAACAAAAGGTGAGAAGCTGGAAATGAACTGGGTTCACCTTCCTTAGCAATACGTAGAGGTGCTATCCCGTAGCACGAGGAATGATACTGGATCATTTTGTTCATTCAGATAGTGTTCCTCATGTACTGCCTTCTCACTGATGAAGCTGGCTTCTGGTTACTCGGCTTCAAACCACATTCCAGACAAAGCCAGTGCAGTCTGTGCTGACACACCTACAAACAGCTACCGTCTAGGTATCAGTTGCAGCCTGTAAAGATTTCTGGGGCTTAGTGGACACAAGTGAAAGGAGAGCAAGGTGTGCCCTGTAGTGAGGGGCTGTGCTGGTCATTTGACCAAGACAGAGAGTGGTTGGACACAGCCAGGTGAATTAGCCAGGTGACACTGTGAGTATGGGATCAGCTCCAAGAATAAAGCTACAGCAAACAGATTTACAGACCTGGGATGTGTACTGTAGCCCTGGAAAAGGTGTTTGCAGCTAGCACACAGGTGTAATGAGAGACCTGCTGCTCTGAGATTCCTTGTGAGTTCTTTTTCACACTGCCTCTGGCCATTACAAATGTGGGAATTTGAAGCCTGCTACTTACCGAGCGCTGTGGAATGTATTGCCCTCTTAGCCAAGGTTTATGCTGCTAACTGTTCTCTCAGCTAAGCCTACATCTGGTGTGGAGACCAGTAAGCAGACGCTGAAATAGCAATTTTACCTGCCCTATCTGTTGCCCTTCTCCCTGTGTATTATATCCAGAATTGTAGTTTTTCTAATATTTTAACACTCTTTTTTTCCCCTTATACCTGTAAAGAAAAGAAAACATCCCATATGGCCCTTGGGAGCCAGAATGATCTTAATTCAGTTAGTCCAGATCTCAGTCCAAACCTTTTTGAATTATTTTTTTCAGAAGAAATGGTTAGCCTGAGAAATCTGGAGTACTGCACTATATCTCCAGCCGGGTGGCTTTGTTTAATCTACCAATGACTCTACAATACAAAAATTAGCTCATTTAATACAAGGCAGAGTAGAGGAAGCTGGAATCATTTGTCCTAACAGCTTTGGGGGAGGTTATAAAGAAGAACTAGAACTGGAGCCTAGAGAGAAGAGAAGGAAAATCTGTCCAAGTTCTCCAGACTATCACTGCCAGTGGAATTTACTGACAATGGTAACCAGATAGGAGGTTTTAGAAAAAAAAGGACATGGAAGTGGTGCCCCTTCTTTGGATGATTTCTCTAAGTACAGTCTCTGCTGTGTCAGAAAAATGAAGATGCGCTCAAGATGAAAATCTACTGGCTGGTAAGAAAAAGATGCCTCTAATACTACATGAAAGGGCAGTTTGGAAGTGTAAAAGGTCAGCTTGTAGGAGGGGGTGACATTCCATGGGCTTTCAGACACCACTTGCCCACTGGGTGAAGAAGATTCAGTCTAAGCCTGTCCTGTCCTCATGGCCCAACTCTTAAGTGTCCCTCTATGCTGTTCCATAGAAAATTCCAATGTGCATTCCTTAGAAATGAACTTGTGCTTGTGTCCTTGAAACCATTCTTGAAATGGCTTCTGGCTTGGACTTGCAGGCAGTTTGTCAAAGGCTTTCCTTTGTTTTCATTGTGCTATGTGGAAGCTCCATCCACACCTCAGAAGACAATGTGCAGAGGGCAACCATATTTTAAGGTCAAATGTAAATTTTCAGGACGGTCTTCCAGTGGGCCTCTTCCTCCACAATCTCCACATGTCTATTGGATAAGTAATTGCCCAGCTGTCTCTGCAAAGAGGCAGATCCTCACTACCAAGAGGTGCTTGCCCTCCTTTGGTGACCATTTAGCTCCCCAGTGTTTGCTTCTCTGAGCTGCTTCAACCTTCCACCACTCACTGGCTCCACAATCTGGCTGGGGTCTGTGTAGCATGGGCTGAACAGCACCAAATTGTGCTGGTTTTGGCTGGAGTAATTTTCTTCCCAGTGGCTGGTATGGGTCAGTGTTTTGGATTTGTGCTGAACATAGGGTTGATAAAAAAGAAATGTTTTTGTTATTGCTGAGCAGGGCTTACACAGAGCCAAGGCCTTTTCTGCTTTCCATGCTGCCACACTGGTGAGGAGATGGGGGTGCATGGGAGGTTGGGGGGAGACACAGGTGGACAGGACAGGTGACCCAGAATAACCAAAGGGATATTCCAGACCACAGGGCATCATGCTCGGTATATAAAGTGGGGGGTAGAAGGAGGAGCAGAGGGACATTTGGAGTGGTGGTGTTTGTCTTCACCATGACATGTGATGGGGCCCTGCTCTCCTGGAGATGGCTGAACACCTGCCTAATTCCTTGTTTTGCTTTGACTGTGTGCATGGCTTTTGTTTTCTCTATTAAACTATCTTTATCTCAACTCATGAGTTTTCTAATTTTTACCCTTTTGGATCTTTCCCCACTTGTGGAGGAATGAACGAGCAGCTGCCTGGGGCTTGGCTGCTGTCTGGAGTTAAACCACGATAAACAGCTGCACCTTTATAACCTTTGAGGGTATATGGGCACCCCTACTTCCCACCCTTGCCTGCAGGGGTGTGGTTTCTGCTCTTAAGAACAATCATCACTTTGGCAGGGACTGGCCTGTTCAGGCTCTGTGTGATCTTGGGTACCTGCACAATGAAAGAACAGGACCAGTGGAAGTGCCCAAAATGTCAGCAACCCCAGACCTGTTTAATATATGCCTGCAGATTTAGGCATGATTGGATTATTCAAAGTGTTCCACTAGCTTTCAGTCATCAAGGGAAAGGTCTCATTTTGGCTCTAGATAGGAAATGCTGAGCTTCTTTGAAACTCTGGCTGCAAATGTGGCTGTGGGAAGAGCAGGACTTCTGGTGCTCTCAAGAAACCTAAGTCTGAAATGTATGAATAGGACCTGAGTGCTGCTGGGAGAGAGTCTGATGTGGCACTGGGTGCTGAGAAGTAGAAAATGTGACTCAGAGCTGTGAAAATGGGTATCAAAGGACACTGTTGTGTCTGAGCTGTCTTTCACACGCTCATCATGCCGGCACGAGTGATCACTTAATATGGAGCTCAGCAGAGAGGTGGGTGATATCACGTGAAGGCAGCCAGGGGCCAGGGTGAGTGCTGACAGAGATACTGAGAGTGCTGAGGATAAAGGAAATGCTGTCTGAGCCCAGTTTTGTGCTCTGAGTAGATAGCACTATATAGAAAAGGCAAAAAAAAAAAATTATGCTTGAGTCTTCTAATAAATTTTATACTTTTACTTAAAAGCAGAGAAACCAACCAACCAAACAAAAATCCCCAAATAGGCTTTTAATCTTCATAAGTGCAGATGATCTGTACATTCCGCAAAAAAGAGCTGTAGAAAACACACACACACACCTTTTAACTAGTGAGCAATTTAAAGACTAATAGGATTCATCCATAATTACATAGTTAAGTAAAATTTATGTATGAAGGAATTAACTGATTTCCCTGAGGGCAATATAAACCATAGAGACAGTGCTCTCATTTAAAAGTACCATCTCAATGTTAAAATACTTTGTCATTCTTCTGTAGCGATGGTTAGGTGCTGTGAGAGCCACATGGAAGTTTATTTACTGATCCACAGACAACTGATAACAGATCTCTGCTTTGTTTGGAATAGAAAACTTGAACAGCTTGTCTGCACCTCTCCACTCGGACATTAAATCAACATGGCTCTATTAGTGGCCCTAGGATGCCAGCTGAGCCATCTCTAAGCCTGTCACCGTGATGTCTTCATCTGTAACCAGAGCAGACGTGAGCTCCTGGCAGCTTCGGGAGGTGACAACAAATCCAATTAGCTCCTCTCCATGGCGCCACAATACTACTGTGAAACGGCCTGACAGGGAGGGTGGCTGCAATACCCGGCACAGTGGGCCATATCCTTCGTATTTAAAAAAAAAAAAAAAATCTACCAGCACTTAATTGCTGGAGTGACTTTCCAGGCGGTTGCTGGAACCTTGTGCACAATCTGGTCAGAAATGTGAGCTGTCCTGGAGGGCTGGATCATGCACAGCTTGGGGAGGGCTTTGAGAAAGGATAAAATGCTCCAAGAGGATAACTGTGTGCCAGCACTGTCATCCCCCTCCCTCACAAGGAAATTTGGGTCTGGAAATCATGCAAAAGCCAACCCCTTTCTGCTCTAGTCCCACGTTGCATAGAGATGGGGACTTTTGGTGCCTGGAGGTGGTGTGTGCCCTGTACTGTCTCTTTTGTCTAAGGTGTAAGCCAAAAGATGGAAGCAAACTCTCCACTCCAGACTTTGTCTGCTGGAAGGAAAGTGGGGGCTGTTTGGAGGATGTAGGATTTGGAAGCAGGCAATTTAGCAAAGCTCCATGAGCACTGACTGGGAGGGGTTGGTAACACTGCTCAGAAGTTGAGGCTGGGCAGGCTGAACTTGGACAGTTGTATTTAAATCCAGCTTCCTTCCTCCCAAATTGGTTAGCAAGTCCAGAGAAATATCTCACATACTGATTAAAAGTTGCTGATGTCTCATGAGGCATAATGCATTAGGTAATTTAATTACTTTAGGCTCTCACTAATGTGATATTTTTACTTTTTCTGACCAATACGTCCATCTAAAAGTGCAAGATCAAGTAGGCTGGGGAAAAATAGAGACTGAGTTTAGTGTCCTCTTGAGTGAGAAACTAAATCTAGTTTCTTCTGTTTTATTCTCAAGGTCACAGAGGCAATGAGTAAAGCCTGTGCATCCCTGCTACTGAAACACAGTGCACTTGAGATACAAGAATGCTGCCCAGTGTTTGTGTTCTGCTGTTCTTCAACCCCTTTCGTGTAGGTAGATTCTGTCTGTTTCAACACTGGAGGCTATTAGGAATCATCGTAACCATAAGCTCCTCTTAGAGAAATAACTCAAGTTAGTAACTAGCTTGGATTTCTCTACTTCCAGTCGTGGTGAGCTTGAACATACATCAGGGTGTCTGTGCTACCCCACAGCCTAATGACTGTGGTCACTGGACTAAATCAGTCACCTGTAACACCATTCATTCCACATTCCAAGTTAGACAGGTTGTGCCTGTTTACACATCTTGAGTCTGTGTGGATGTGTAATTCTAGCAGAACTGATTTACAGGTGACTGAATTTACGGGCAGGAAAAGTCCAGCAAAGAAACAGGAAAAAGTTTGCATTGCCACATGACTGCAAACTTGTCTGAATGGAGAATCTTAATTCCCCCAAGGAAAGTAGGTTTTAAATCCAAGCAGGAGACAGCATTCACCTGGACCCTGGATCTGCCTTGCCTGTGCAGTTACTGGTGATGGGGGGTTCAAAGCAGAGAAAATCAACTCAAAACCTGCAGAAATGGTGTTGGGAGGTGTTATAGTATAACAGTATAGTAATAACAGTGTTATTACTGTTTCCAGCAACTTAAACGCATACTTTTTATCTGGTTCTTCTGGTGCTCAACTTCCGTGCTTTGAAAGCATAGTGAGATCTCTGAATATTTCAGCAAAAGCCATGATTTTTGAGGATGGATTTCTCCAGGGAGAGCATATTGCAGCAGTGTTTGTCTCCCAGAGCCAAGCACACACTCCAGTCAATGGGTAGCAGTTGGCAAGCCACCTCTCCCTTGTCAAGAAGCCAGTTGTTCTGTTGTCTCCTGCCACATCCCTGAGGAATACCTGTGGGCACTGGCAGCCACACAGCTGAGAGAAAGGGAAAAAGGTGTAACTGGGATAAAACAAAGGATTTTTTTTTTTCCTTACAGAAGCAGCTTGTTGCAAATACACATTGTTAACTCAAACTCATTCCAGATGAATTGGGCACAATATCTAGGCATGTGGCTGGTTTACAAAGCAACCAAACACTCAGTGAGCTTTGGAACTAATGGACTGGTTTTGGAAAACAATTAAGTGCTGCCAGGCCCAATTATTTTCAGCAACATCTTTCTGTTACCAAAATGTGGCAGTGTGTACTTTGGCCTGCTTGGTAAGAGATAGACTGCAAGCTCACTGATGAGCACAATCCAGACAGCAAACTTTGAAATACGCCTGCACAGCACTGAGAAAAAGATATTCTCCCTGGTAATCAGCACAAGGCTGCATCTTAACCAGCAATTTGCAGTGGTAGTGGTTAAGCCCAAGTCTTATTTTAAGCAAATTCCATATATGCTGCATGTAACTGCAGTAAGCAGTTGAAGGAAAGCCTTGCATTCTTCAGGATGAGACTACAAACAGGTGATGGGATTTAAGGTCTTAGTTATCCCAGTTTTGGATGCACATGGACTTCCATTAATACAGCAAAGAGAAAATCTCATTGAGAAACAGTTGTGGAGATCTAGAGAAGGTTGTGAGGCCATAAAGCTGGTTTGTGAGGGAAATATTCCCAGCATGGTTCACATCACAGGATGCTCCACTGGTCTTACTTGACCACAGACATCACAGCCAGGCCAGCTCTGCCAAGACAGTGGTGGCTGATGCAGAACTCTGCAGTGAGTCTGATCGATGCAGTTCATGAGTCAGCTCAGAATTTACACCACTGAGTTTTAAGGAAGGATTTGTGTGGTTTTGGTGGTGGCAGCTGAGTTTTGCTTTGCCAGTTTAGGGAGACTGGAAGTGTGGCTATAAAATGAAACTTGCATGGTTGCTGCTTCTGTACTGGGCACCACAGAAGAATTTAATGAGCTTCTGTCCCCTACCCCTCTCAAAGTTACACACTCATACTGTGCTTACAGACAAAGTACCCCAAGAGTGACAACCTGATGCACAGCACAGAAGGAGAGCTTGCTGTGACACCTTGGCAATGGGAAATAGAACATGCTTTTCTGTTTATTTTGTTGTCTCCTAAAGTCCAGCTTTTATGAAGACTGCAAAAAAAGGCTGGGCATAAAACGCTGAGTCTCACTAAGTGGCTGGACACTGAAAATGAACACTGAGATTGCAAAGACTTGAAACAGAGAAACAAGAGCAATTCCAGCTATATTCTATCTGGGAAATCAGAGGAAGAAGACAAGATATTGGTAAAGTGACAGCAGAAATATCTAAAGAGCAGGGAAGAAGTGAAGAAGTTATTTAAGTGGTCTGGGAATTGAGGTGATATCTCATTTGATAGCTGGAGGTGATAAAAGCATGAGAGAAGGAGGGGAAGGAGGAAGCATGAGACCATGAGCTTCCAAGGCAGGTGCATCAGAGAAGCACAAAGGTGCCTTTAAAAAAAAAAAAAAAAGAATTATTGGATGGGGCCCTAAGCAACCTGGTCTAGTGGAAGGTGTCCTTGCCTAAGGCAGTGGGATTGGAACTAGATAATCTTTCAAGTCCCTTCCAACCCAAACCATTCTATGATTCTCTAACTCTCTTTCCTGGAGTTTTTGCACCAGCAAATAGCACTGGCTATACAGAACCCTCCAACCTACCACTCTAACAGCCTGATACAAACTGAGTGCACATACTAAAAACTCTAACTTTCAGCTGTTCTCTAGTTAACAGTAAATATTGGCTGTAATTATGTTTCTTGAGAAATCTTTTAATTCAATAGAACTTGTATCAAAGCAAAACATATGGCTTCAGTTATTGAGAAGTCTGGGAAAAATTAGCTGCCTGGATTATCAGAGGAGCTGACAAACAATTCTTGAGACACTCTTTAAAAGGAAATTTGAATAAGAAATTATGCCCTTTGAGGACTGAAGGTCTTGTCTCCTCTAGAGGTCTCTGAGCTACTGCTTTACAAAGATTTGACAGCAAAATTGTAGGTTTTACTTGGAAATCCCTCATCAGCTGTCATCTATCCATGACAATATTTGCTCTGTCCTGAAACAGGAGTTCCTAAATACAGTCATTCTCTTCTTCTTTGTGGGCTATGGCCAGCTGTGACTGGGACTTTCTTGCTGAGATCACTGAAACACACTCTGTGGATGATGGTGTTGCACAGTCAGTTGTAATTGTAAAGCGGCTGATCAGAATAGTGCATCTGTGAGCATTCCCAACCCGTTTAAAGGTTGGAGAGGCATCTCACAAGAGCTGGCATTAGCCAAGCAGCTCCCTCCCCTCGGTAGAAAGAGGGTCTGTTCTGATAGCCTCAGGGAGCCTATAGTTTAAATCAAATGGATTTTGTTGACTTGTTCTCTTTGCATGAAGTTTCTAAATATGTCAGAGGTATCTGCCTCTGTTGGAAGCAGAGGGTGGTTTACACAGTTGTGTCACCAGACCTACATCCCACTCTGTGATTTCCTCTCTTTAACTTGAAGAGAAGTCAACAGTTTTAGAAGCTATAGTTTTATAGTCTCCTGGGCTCTCTTGCAGCTTTGGCTCCTGGTAACAGTGGAATCCAAGCTTTTCAAAAAACAAGTTCTGAAATGGGAGGCTTGGAAAAGTATAGTGTTGTTATGGAGCAAATAGTTAGCAAAGATGGTGGCACATCCAAGACAATTTCCCCTTGGTTTTTGGCCAAACCCTCTGGTACTTATGTAGATGCCATCTGCATCTTTTCTCTACGGTATTGCAACTCCTCATAGGCTTTAGGCTCTTTTAGGCAAAGAAACAGAATTGCTCAAAACTCATTACTTGAATCACAGCACTAAGTTCCATTCAGGACAACAGCTTCAAGGAATACTCATTTTTCCTGTTCTCTTCTTCCCAGGCTTGTTTCCATCTACCTAACTGCCACCTTCCCCTGGCTTGTAACACTGCTGTACTGAGCATGGCTCTTGTGCCCAGCAGTCCCATTCACACAGACTTAACTGCTTTAGGAGATCACAACAATAAAACTGGTTTTCTATCAAAGAGAGCAAGGAGAATAATGTCCAGTAATCCCTTTTCTAGTTGGACTCAATGATCTTGGAGGTCTTTTACAACCTTAATGGTTGTATGATTCTATAAGGCTTGCTCAAACTGATGTAGAAGCATTCCTTGCTCTCAAAATCATTTACCTGGTTTGCTTGGTGTTGAAGTTAGGATATTCACATAAGACTATTTAAGATGCATAAGTGGAGCAATGGGGAGAGTTTAATCTCCTCTTGAGCTCCTTGGCACTGATTTAGGTCATTCATTCTTGCTTTCTTGCTAGCCTTAGTTCAAAAAACCCACTTTGATCTCCGCCACAGCTTCTGCAGAAGAGGGGGAAGTGCCCCTGCCAGGTGCCCAATTGCTCTGTTGTGATGAAACTCAGTGCAAATATCGCTCCAAGGGGCCAGGTGCCATGAGGCAATGCAGTTCAGTGCTGTGTGGTGATATCAGCACCCAACGCCCAAGCAGAAAGCATCATGTTCATGTCTCAGCACCGCATGTGAAGAAACAAGTCCTGTACCTTTTCCACAGTAATGGGACCTTCTGCATCTTCTAAAAACAGGGGGCATTCACAGTGACTGCTGGGGATGAGGTGCTTGTCTTGCCTTTACACGTTTCCAGGAAGAAGCTGAGTATCAAAACTCTGTTAGTTGGGTTTGGAGAGCCTTTCTTCCCACCCTGGAGGCTTCATAGCTTCTGGCAGCTTTGGAAACAAGCTCAATCAGGATTCAGTCTCAGGCCTCTCACCTGGGGCTATGCAACATTGCTTCCAGACCACTGAGCGATTTTGTAGGTGACTTCTAAACATGCAAAGAAAATTAAATGATTCCTTCGAATATCCTTAGCCAGAAGAATGGCTCGGAGGGTTATTGAATTTTTTTTTCTTTTTGAATGCACAGTTCTTGTTTATTTGAATGCTGCATCAAAGCTGAGAGAAAAGGCCATTGTGCCTTTGATTGGATTGGAATTTTCTGCACCAGCATTGGCCAAAGGCGGTCCGTCCTCTCGCAGGCTCTCGCCTGCACATGACGCAATGGGGAATGGGGGAGGGTGGAAACCTGACAGACAAGCAGACAGATCAAACACAACACTTCAAAGAGAAGAAAAAATGCAAGAATGAAGCAATCCGGCACTACGGTCCCTCAATGCTGTGAAACAAAGCAGACAACCCTCTACACATGGCCATTCCTGCCATCCAGAGACTGAGGCTGTATACATGAGATCTTACCAAAAGCACTAGGGAGTGGTCTCTAGTGACTACATGACCAGTTACTGCACTATCCGTGCTCAGACACTCTGAGGGGCTAATTAGTGCTTTTAATATGTAAATCAGAGACTGAACAGATTAAATCTAGGGGAAAAAATAACCCAGCTGCTGAATATGTTGTTTTAATTATTGCTCTAAAGAAAATATGGACTCGGCTGAAGACGATGACAGAGAAGAACCTCTAATACTGCTTTATACAAGTTGTCCCTGAACACTGAAAACGAGTAGGAGAAGCTTAGAGCTGAGCTGGAGCAGAGGAGGAGCAGCAGGAGCACATGCAGGGACAGCAGAGCCCTACTGGCTGCACGCTCTGTCCCAATCTTGTGTCCACCAATCCAGCAATGGAGTTTTCAAAATACACCCAAAGACTCAGTCGGGATTTCATCTTGCTGGGTGTTGTAGAAACATGGGGAAGGAGCTGTTCCCTGCCCCATAGAGGGACTTAGGGGGAGGGGACAGAAGGATTAATACCACATGTTACACTACAGAGATGAAAGTCAGTAGTCTGTTCACCTCCAGATGTGCTTGAATCCTTCACACTACAGGGGGACAGGTCTTGGAAAGGAATAAATATTTAATTTTCCCAGGCTGAGTTTGTCTGAAGGCAGAGTACAGAAGGAGAATTTAGCTAGCCTGGGCAGGAAAGAGAGGTTAAGAAGAATGGAAGGAGAGAAGGGGCAGATTGGATAATTGTGTTTGATATAAAAACACTTGCGTTTGATATAAAAAACTCTAAGCGGGAAAGAGCTATTAACTTTTGTTGAGCTGTGTCCACTGATACTGGAATGAAATAATGTGCACAGCAAGTCTGGACCGCAATCCTCTCTGCCAAGTGTGAGTTGAGAGGAGGAAGTTTGCTTTCCAAGAAAAACTTTTCAGAAAGGAGGGCATCTGTATGCCTCAAAGGCCTCTTGCGTTATTCAAGTCAGAGCTGCCTTCCAACCTGCCTGAAGGAATTCAGAACAACTTTCCTCTGTGTCAGTTGCTAAGGCTCTTTTGCAGCCTCTAGTGAAGTGAACATTTTTCTATGGATCAATTTTTAGCTTCTGTCAGTATGGAAACTCTGAACTTTTTTCCAGAGAGCAAGGGAATAGCAGGTAATTATGTTTCCTTTGAACATACATGCCCTTTTATCTGTGCCCTTCTGCCTAGTCGTCTGCCTGTCTCCTTATTTACCTGTGTATTGTAATTAAAGATTGGGAGTTGAGGGAGAGAAAAATGTCTTTTCCCATTCTTTTCTTCTCTCCCCCTTCATTTTGCTAGTGTCTAATATAGATACATTGCTCAAAACAGATGCTCAAAAAAAAATGTCTTTTATTAGTCTCTCAATATGCATATAGAGATACAAGCACACATATATCTCTGTATATTTAGACACAAGATTGTTCATGACCAGATCTGTTAAATCATATAACAGACCCTTCAGTAAAATATTTCATCGGGTGCCCCTGATCAACTATATGAACTAAGCTGACTGCTCTAAGTTGCCTGGAATATAGGAATGCCTTCCTGATAATTTTTGTAGTGTTGTTTTAGTAGAGCACAATTTACCTGTCTCTTAGTTCAGTCTTTCCTCCTGTCCCTTCTATCCTCTGCCCCCTTTATGCTGCACTGTGGATGGCCTAGAAGGCAAACATGCATCTCCAAAACCATTTTTGCTTTAACCCATATAACACAGTGACAGTGGGATGTGATTTTCTCAGTGTCAAATCCTCCTTTGTAAATCTGGAATGTCTTCAAAGGAGAAAATCTGCCCACTCATCAACCCACATTAACCTGTCCAGTTAAATTCTTGGATTCTTTGAAGGAATAGAGGAGTCAAACACAGGATAAAAATTTATGAAATCCATGCATCCTATCCTGACTTTGCACTTTTCTCCTCCATGACCTTTGATTAATTCTTTGAGTCAGGTTGATGCCTTGCAATGGCACATGGGGCTGGTACCTCCAGGCATGATCCTGTATCCACACTGTGAAGTGCAGCACTTTGCAAAGGTTCCAGCTCAGTTAGTGCCAGGAAATTAATCCACAAACACCAGAGGTTTATGTCCAAAAAGGAGACAGAGGAGTCCCATAACTTTATTCATGAATAAAGGGAGAGGTCATGGGCATTTCCCATGGGGTCTCTCAAAATGATAGAGAGCGTTGCCTCTTTTATCCTAATTTCCCGGCCACAAGTTCCCTCTCTCTTTCCCCATTGGCTGAGGTATTCGAGAGGTACAGACTTCCCAGAAAGCTTAATGCAGACCCCTGGAATATACATCACCCCTAATGCAGACCCCTTTAATACACATCCCCCCTTTCTTCTTTTTCTTATGTCCCTGTTCTTGTGACACAGTCTTGGGTAAGTCAATCGGGGGAATTTCTATGGAAACCTTCCTGTTGTTTCTCTCAGTATTGGTCTTATTTTACCATCAGACCCACAGTTTGTTTGTAAAGACACTCCCTTCTCATTCCTTTCAGTTTGCACTGTGCCATTGAGAGCTAATGGGTTCAGGTACTGGCACCATTGAAGTGGATCTTCTGATCACTGAGTGAGCAAGAGTCACAACTGGTGGAGGCACATCTACAGTGTTAGTGCTGTCACTGCAAATGTACCTTTGGTTTCCATGTGCTGTTTGTGGCTAAAAAGCCAGTCACTTTTGTTGACTTTAAGATCTGATGTCTTACTACACTGACACTTCCAGCTAGTGTGGGAAATCTTCCTCTTCTAGGAAAAAAAAGGTGAGTACTGGAAATTTCAACACTGTTAGTTTGATAGTGTTATTCCTCTCCTTTTAGCCCTGATACAGAGCTCTTCATGTGTGCCCACTACTTCCTAGAGATTCCAAAGACAACCTGGCTATCCTAAGGAGCTTTTGCTCCATGTCATACACCTGACAAACTTAATGACAAAGCACCAGGAAAGCCAGTGACATAAAACAAAGGAGGCTCCTTATTTCTTCAATGAGCTTGTCATATTTTTTGCATTATAAACATTTACTTTGCCATAAATACAGGTGCACTGCTCTGGGAGGAGGACCACAGAATGGATATATCAGCCTTGAAAGAATATTTTCTTTCTGATGCAGAAAGTGTGAATGCCAAGGAATGAGCACCAATGGGAGAAGGACCAGTAGAAGAAATGAATTTGTAGGAGATGGGCTGGTAAATGTGGCAGCAGTGCCTCTGTGTAGCTGTTACTTACAGTCACAGCAGTAATACCCAGGCAGGGAGAGTCTGCGATATGGAGGCTTTGCTGGTTCCAAGTAGTTAAAAACAAAGACTGAAATTGGTCCTAGGAAAATAGTTAGTTTGATATATATTTAGGCGCCTCTTTGGCCATACCCTGCATGCAGGAAGCAGGCACCTGGAACCACCATTACTTGCCACAGAGAGGCGAAATCATGGATACATACATGATACGTACCATGCTTGATAACACAGCTTGCCATCGTGTCGCAGAAAATTTCCTTCAGATCCAGCCTGAGCACTTTGTACTCCCACAAGCTTCTGCCTTCCACCTTTTCTACACAGGGATGAATGCAGTGAGATTAATTGTAAAATGAATTCTAAAGCAGTTTTTTAGCTACACAGGTGATAGTCCAAAGTCTTTGTCTGTGCTCTGGAGCCTTGCAGCAGAGATTCCTATTGTAGGGACCGGTTCCACATTTCTGAGGAATGGAAAACCATTCACATTTTCTTTCAGTGACTTTCCCAGCAAAGGCAATTCTTTTGTTTAAGCTCTAGGATTTGCCTGCTAAAGCAGCTATTTCTGCTCCTACAGAGGACTGGCAGTCTTTTTCCCACAAATGCAAGGCTTGTATTTTGGGTGTTCAGTATTGGTTTAACAAAGCAGTGAAACAAACAAACAAACAAATAAACAAACAAAGTCCCCTGGAAAAAACCAAACCCCCTAAAAAAACCCAAGCTAAAAATCTCAGAGCTGTAAACCTAGCAAGATGCCTTAAGGCCTGGGTGTGTTTTCCTCTCAATTTAAAACTTAGATAATAGCATGATATTTTATTGCTCTCCTGCCTGGGAAATGGATGGACCTGGCCAAGATGGACCTCACTGGTACCATGTTTGGGTGACCCTTTAGTTAATATTTACTATGTAATTATCCCATGTATCAATATTGTGATACCTCCAGTTCACCTAAAGTGCTCTCATATGCTGCGTAGGCTCCTAGCTGTCTTGAGTTGAATGTTATCAAGGGAATTCAGTGCCCATCAATGCAGTCCAGGACTGAAGTGTTATCCACAAAACCCATTCTTTCTTTGAGGAGATCTAGAAATACCGGTGAAAATGTCTATTTGTCTGGGGCTGAACTTGTTCAGACTTTGGGGTGAGATCTGCCAAGTCATGAGGCTGAGATGTAACTTCTGGGAGATCACTCCTTATAATTTCTCTGGCCAAAGCTGCAGCCTTGTAAATAAAGTACAGTGATTGATTATCTCCACATGAGCCTACTTTGAACTTTGGATGGTGTGTTCCTTCTAGCAAAATCAACATCTCTATTTGATCATGCCTTTTTTCTTGCTAGGTCTTGCAGACTAGGACAGTTCCTAATTTTTCTAACTATTAAATAAGACAGAGATTCCCCATGAGCTTGTTATTGTTTCATATGTTCCTGCAACGGCAGACCAGACTAGAATGCTGCAGAAGAATCCACTGCACTGATTTTTGTCAGGTTTCTCATGGATTATGTCCAAGTGGAGAATTACTGACTAATTCTGCAGGATATTGTCCTGAGATTCACAATGCCATGGAAGAAATCTCAATTGTTTTTGTCAATTTTTTGCATTCTTATAATTAATAAACAGATACAAGCTGCTGAAGCGGCCAGTCCTCTATCATTTACCTGTAGCTAAAAATAATTGCTAGAAATGATATTTTGCTGATATTTCAAATCCACAAATGCAAACGAATTAATTTGCACTAGACATTTTCCATTTTAGAGTCTGTACACACATATATAAAATATAACCACATCCATATTTATAAGTATGAAAATGAATATATTTTGTACCTAGAAATATTCCCACGTACCTTTTGGCTTGTCATTGAGAAATACACACGGTACTGAACAGTAAGTAATGAAAGCAGCAGAGGTGATATCCTAGGGTTTTATGTCCCCACAGCTTCGTTAGGCAGTGGACGAGAGCCCTGACAGGGTGAATGTCCTTGAATGTGTGTCCTGAACCTGCAGCTCAGGGGTTTTGGCTATGCTGAGGGGCAATCCTGCTACATCTCCTGAACAAATTCCCACCTGAGCACGTGAGAATGATGTTGCCATCCCAAATGACAGAGCTGACCCATACCTGTGACCAGGCTGAGGGATCTGATAAGCTGTTCAGTACTCTGGATCTGATCCCACAAAAATAATTAGGCACATGCTTAACTTTAGGCACGTAAGTCCTCCTGTCTCAAACCCACGGTGTCCAGTGTCTGACCAAGCAGTCTGTGCATGCTTGTCCCCTCAGCTCTTTATGATGTCCATCCTTTTCTCCTTTAGGGGAAAGGTCCACTTCTCTGCTTGCCAGCCAAGATTATGCCCCAAATAATTAAGAGTAAAAAAGTGTAGCCTGCTGAAAGCTATGACAAATAATACTATAACAGAAAAATTGTATCTAAACCCTTCCTTTCTTCCTCAAAATATTTTCACTACAAAACGAGTAATTTCATTATATATAAGCATAATTTTAATGAAAGAGCAAATGCATTCAGCTGTCTGGGGCAGTGTGATGTGTATCTACGTGTTAGGATAAATCTATGCACACACACACACTGATAAGATGGGTCTTTTCTCTTACACTGAGGGATATATATAATACTTCCTTGGAATTGTTTTTTTCCACCCCCCTGTATAACAAAACTATAGAAAGCATTACTATATCTCTAACTGAGAACTATTTCATGCTTTAGTATGGCCAAGTGTCTGCAGGCAGAGATAAGATATGATTTCCCATTTTCCTCTACAAAATTAGTGATCTAAAAGAACAATAAAACCATCACTTTGTGCCACCAGTGGGGATAGCAGAAAGAATTAAGTTTAAAAATATTAATATAACAACTATTAATGGGGAAAAATTGAATAGTATACGTATGTGGGTTCTCCACAGTTTGTGGGGATTTTTTTTTAACTTGAAAATAATTTTGAGAGAAAGATAAAATTCTGGGCTCATGTAGAAAGATTCACAGAAAATTAATTCAGTGAAAAATGGGATGGCCAGTAGCCAGCAAGAACATGAAGCTTATATTTGCAAAAAAACAAGCAAAAAAAAAAAAATAGTTTAGGGGAATCTCTCTGATCCTTTTCATTTCATATTTTTAGATTGCTCTTTACTGCCTGGAAAATGCCCTTGGTAACACATCTCACAGGTAATAATTTACAGGGGTTATCTTGATGCTATGTTTCTGTTAAACTGTTTTTAAGGCAAAATCATACCCAGTTAAATAGTTGTAGGTTTGTTTTTTGATTTTTTTTTTTTTTGTCAAATTTTAATACCTGCTTTTTAAAGCTCAGAACCAAACTGGTTTTTACCCCTGCTGGTGAGTTTTGCAGAGTAAGTAGGGAAAAAAACCAAACCTTCCACCAACACAGAACATTGGCTCTTAGGTGGTAAATGTGGGGCTCTCCCCACTTCTGAGCTTTTTAGAGGCTCAATATGCTCCTAGCTTTGCACAAAGCCCAGCCCGAGGAACAAAGCCTGTGGACCACCACCGGGAAGTGGTATTAGTCCTCTCCGCAGCCTTCCCACTGTGGATGCATGCTCAATTCCCGGATAAATGCACCTTTTAAACTATATTAATGTAAAAGTTTTATTTGAAAGATGCCAGCTGTGGTCCTAGCCCAGGTTTATTCATGTGGGACATTTACTGGGTCAACTTAATACTTGACTACTGCTTATTATCCCATCAGTCTTCGGGGACAACCCATGATCTAATTGCCCGGCATTTATGTTGCCCTGGCAACTATAAATACAGAGTAATAATCCTTAAAGGGGCAGTGTAGAATTTCATGCCCCTGCAGTGAACTACACTTCATTTCCCAGAGCACCCTGTGTTTTTTAATTCAGTGAATAAAAATGTGTAATGAATAATTAATTATGTGCTTGGAGGCACAATAGCAGCCTACTTTTGAATATTCATCAGTGACATTATTAATTCACTAGAAATCCCAAGGAGCAGTGGGATAGGCTTTTAGCCTAGCTGGAGGACTTACAGATAATACTCTGCAACAAGAACAAACTTTTTCAAGCAGACTTTTCTTTCTCGGAGTTTTTTAGATTTAATTTACATCTTAATAAAATAATAATAAAAAAAGTACTGTATTGGATGTAACCAAGCAGCAGGGAGTAATAGTTGACTGCGGTAAGAAATCCAGCAGTCTGCAGCCCCTTCCTGCCTGACCCTTTGCCATGCCTGACCTCTGCTTTAGGTCCTGATGTGCACCAGCGCAGAGAAGACAAATCTTGGGAGCATTATGAGTGAGACTGAAGAGAAAAAGCAGATGGCCAATCATAATTTCTAATAATGTGTCAGGTTCTCTGATGAAAAACCATCTTATTTGCTTGTCAAGAAAGTAAACATCAAAAAAACTGCCTACAGAAAAGAACTTGTTTTCAGCTTACAAAGAGGATTATTCTGCTGGCGAATAAACCTGCAAGTCTTTTCCGGAGATAGGAGTGCAACTTTTCACGTCATCACATTAGTTTATAATGATGCCATTCCATTTAAAGCAGGGATTTATGCCAGGTGAAAGCTGATGTTGAAGTGCAGAGACAAACCAAATCATTTTTTTTGGTAGAGAAGAAATGGAATAATTAGAGAGAAATCTAAGGTCTTTCTGTGAATTTTCCTTCTTTCCCCATCTGATTTGCAATGCCAATGCAGTTGCAATGCAGTCTCTTTTCACTGCTTATACCTAAGGCCAGATTCTGTGCTGACACAATTTCTTTGACTTGAGAGAGAATTTGATCTTCAGTGCTTTGGGCCAAACCTTGCAGAACCCTCTTCTCACAAATAGCCCACCTTAGGGTCTTGTTGGGAATTTTTCTTCTGAGGTATTTTAAGATGAAAATGTTGTTTCTGCAAAGATCAAAATTCATGGTTATAGTCACCCAAACTCCTGTAAAGCAATGTACTATCAGAACAAAATGTAATCTAATTCTTCAGCCAGTCCAACAAACCTAGAATATCTGTAAAAAATCTTTCTTTTCCTCTAGGGTTTGTTACTCAACTGTAATTCCTACTGGAATATTTACAGGTCTGATTCTTCATTAGTAAAGGAATAAAACTTTTAAATCCTTCAAAAATCAATTGGATTGCTAAATCACAGACACATTTTTAAAAATGAGACCTCAGTAATCCACTGAGGATCTTAATGGAAAGAAATCATTATACCTAATTAAATTGAAAGTAGCAGGAGCTTACTTGGAGCATATGTTTGTAATAAGATGTACCTCTACTGTGACAGAATCTTCTCTATAGAGTGAAATCCAACATGTGTTTGATTTTGGAGTCTCATTCCCCCTTCGCTTGACTTTGTCTGTGACCTTCTCCTGGCATGCAATGAGCTCTGCCTGCTCTCCTGCCCTGACCTTTGGTGACTCCCTCATCTTCCTGTGCTTTATCCCCATGGAGACCTCCAGCACCAGCAATCAGAACAGTGCACCCACCTTTGATCACCAGCCTTTGATCAGTTTTGATTCTCTGCTGCAGAACTTGGTATCCACAGAGTGATGGAAAACAGCAATTGCACGTATTGGCTGATGCAACAGAAAACTGACAAGCAATTTACTTTTCTTAACCAGAAAGTATCTTTAACAACAGCTTTAGATATCTGAAATATTTGGGTTTATTTCCTCTACAGTCATGGTGTGTACACCTTTAACAACAGAACTGATACCATCCAGCTTGGTCACAGGTTAAACAACAGTCATTTTGCTCAGCAATTCAAACTTTCATTACAATTTGTAATGCAGCAGAACACTTGGGCTGTGTAGTCATTTATTGCAGTGATTTGCATTAAAGAGTGTCATTGTATTACCTCTTAGCTTTGGTTGAGATTAGAAGTAATATCTACATTTATCTTTCACTCCTAGGAGTATAAAATTGTGCTAATAATAACAATAATAAAGCCAGTTCCTAAAAGCAAGTGAACTCTACACAGTTTTCTCCCCCCTTTTTTTTTCTTTTTCTTTTTTTTTTTATCTGCTCAAGTAGGGGAGTAGAAGAATCATGAATAATAAATATGGAGATAAGAGAACTGAAACTGGGAAATCAATTTACTGCAAAATATTTGCATATTTTATTAAAAGAAACTGTGCATAAACCCCACAACAGGGTGGAATGATTTATATTTTGATTTGATTTGTATACATTATACCTCTGGGAGAACTAATGCAACTTAGTCATCCCTGCAGGACTTTTTTTGGGTCGGGTTTTGTTGTTGTTGATGTTGTTGTTTTGTTGCGAATATCTTAGACAAGGGAGCAGTAGCTCCCAAATGGAAATTTTAAGTCAGTTTGATGCTATATGATATTTCTGGAATCTCACACAGTGAAGTGTCAAGGGCTGTTCCAGGCAAACACCCAAATGCGCTGGGGGTCTACCTGTATCCAAACTAATTCCAAAACTGTGGTTCAGGTCAGAAGGTTTTCAGTTTGAGTTTTGTTTAAAAGCTACGTCAGTACATCCAGGCAGTACTTAATGTGTGTTATTAGAAATGCAAACCATGAACATAAAGGAGAGTGTTTATACTCTCCTCTACATATTAGCAAATATGTCTTGTACATATATTAGAAAAATCCTGTCTAATATCACAACATCTAACCTCTGAGCACATATGCAAGGTGTTCTGGTAAGAGTGTGTTGGGTGAAAAAGGAGTTATGGATATCTGAGCAGCTGTGCAGCTTGGGATGCTGTGGCTTCTGCTGTGCAGGACAGGTGTCCCATCAATGACTTTGGGACCTAAAGTTGGCAAGCTCACCAGCCATGAACAATTATAGTCTTTTTTACATCAATATAATTTTTTAACAGTTTTGTTGGAGTTCACAAAAGGGAGTTGTGAAATTTAGGCTCCTTCTTGTGATGGTTTCGGCTGGGGTAGAGTTAATTTTCTTCTCAGTAGCTGGCAGGGGGCTGTGCTATGGATTTGTGCTGGAAACTGCTGATAATACAGGGATGTTTTAGCTCTCCCTGAGCAGAGTTTGCACAGAGCCAGGGCCTTCTCTCCCTCTCATCTGCCTCCCACCAGCAAGTGGGCTGGGGGTGCACAAGGATTTGGGAGTGGACACAGCTGGGACAGATGACCCCAACTGACCAAAACAGTATGCCATACTAATGATGCCACGCTCAGCAACAAAACTAGGGGGAATGTTGGCTGGGGGCCACTGCTGGAGGAATCTGTCTGGGTATCAGCCTGTTGGTGATGACCAATTGTTTTCATTTGCATCACTCATCTTTCTCCAGTTTTATTTCTCTCTGTGTTATTTTCCTTTTCATTACTATTATTTTATTATTGTTTAATTTATTATTTTATTATATTGTATTATTGTTATTATTAATATTGTTATTGTTGCTATTATGATTCTTTATTTCTGTTCTTGAACTGCTCTTATTTCAATCTCTGAGTTGTCTCACTTCTCTTCCTAGCCGGATGGAGATAAGTGAGCAAGCAGCTGTGTGATGCTTCTTTTTTTCCAGCTGGGGTTAAACCACCACTCTTTTCTAGCAAGAAAGTGTTGCCCAAATTCTTTTACATAACATGTACATGCTTCATACACAGTACTGCCCATCTGGTTATTTGGATCTTGAGGTCTTAAACTTCTGGATTTAGACAACACAAAACTTCTCCTCTAAACACAAAAGTCCTGCTACAGCTGTCTTTCCAACAACTGTCAGCTGTTGTCAGCACAACACACTTTCAGGGGTAGAAATTTGACCTGATGAGTAGCAAAGAATAGGGATGGCTGCTGTTCCACCCTATTTTCTGCTCAGGGAAAACACCTGTATAACATCTTGGAAATGCCATAACCTGGCATAAACTGATATATTTTGTGTGGATATTTTAGCATTTGGTAAAGAAGACAGAAAATCTCACCATGTTTAACTTCACCAAAAAGCAAATTTTTCCATTACTGATTGAGACACATACCTCTATGTACCTGCATACGTGTACATAATGTTTTTCAGATGTATGTCACATTTATAAATTTTAAATGCAGCTTAAACACACATGACCAAATTCCATTGTTGTCTGTGAAGTCAGGGGGTTTTCACATCAGGAAATCAGTAGTAATATTTCAAGAGCAGCTTGAGGTCTTCTCATCTTTCAGTACTGCCAGTGACAATATTTCTAGCAGCTTCCAGGGGGTCAGAATTGAGACCAGTGAGAACATGAAAATAATTCCAGGCTAATTTTTACACTTTTTTTCTCAGGCTTTGCTTTTTATGGGGCTGTCTAAAGTTTGTCCATGTGCTCTTAGAAGTTTCTCAACTGTTTATTGGATGTTTCACTCTAAGAAATCAGAGCAGTTTCTGTGTGCTTATTGTACCAGTGAAAAGTGATGCATTCATTGCAAAATATCAAAAAATGTTTTTCCAGGCATCTTAGGGGTGTGTGAGCAGTGAAATTCAGAAGAGCTCTGTAATCAACCCTTGCCATATATCTTGTTTGTTCAGCTCACTTCAGCTGGCTCCTAAATGTGACTTGTATTGTCTTGAAAGCTGTGAGGCACCTCTGCAAACAGGCGTGGATGATTTGGTGAGGGCCATTTCATAACTGCATCATGTAATCATCGCCATCAGGGACTTAAAAATAAGCTATGGAATTCAAAACTTTCCACAACCATGGTGCATTTTTTTTGTTTGTTTGGTTTTGGTTTTGGTTTTGGGTTTTTTTGGTGTTGTTTTTTTTTTTTTTAGTGTTTTCAGAGTTGCCAGCGAAGCATGACACAAAGGGATTTGTGCAGGGTATGATTGTGTGGTGTTTAAAGGAAGGTATCATTTGCAGTTACTTGTTATTTTTTATGGTGACTTCATCAATTAATGGTCTTTCCACTATCTCTTCCCGCATCTAGAAACAGTGCTTCCATCTCCCTTACACTCTATAAGCAATGTGAAATTCCTTAACTTTCATCACAGAAGTTGGTTGCCATATCTTGTGCCATTTTAAAATTTTTGTTTTCTCCATGCTTTCCTCAATGTGTGTCAGTTTTTTCAGAGGTACAGCATAGCTCTGTTCCATGGTAAGTCAAGACTCTATGTTTACTTGGGTTGTCTTCTATCACCTGAGGTATTTGCACCTTTAACTGAAATCTGGAAAAATGGGGAAACCCAAAAAGTTCTCACAATTTCTTGGTATGCTTGTGTAGCTTTACAGGCAGAATCCTGAACTTCACCAATTGCCAGTGATCCCAAGCTAATAAGATACAAATTTTTATAGAAGCTTCTCCAGCATTAACATCTAAAGTCTGACTGATTTGGATTTGCTCATGTCTAACGATGCCAGCGGGATCAGTTTGCATTCTTTCCCACAGAAGAGCACTAATTTGAGAGCTGTTCCTCCATCAAATATTTCCATAGAACTCATTGAGAGTTAGTATAGCTGATAGGATCTTTTAAGTAATTTTGCTTGAAACTGAGTTTGCAATGTCATAAAGAGGAATGAGCCTACAAACCCAGATTTGGAGAACACCTTAATTCTAATTTCCTTGGGAAATCAGACTAAGATAAAACCTGCAATGCCATGACCCCAAAGCTGATGTTAAGCTGGGATTCAATAACAGAACTTAGTGTATCAACAAAATAATTAAATAAATGTAGCCTTATCAGGCCCTGCCTGGGATTTCTAGTACTTCCTACTCAAAGTAATTTGAGGCAGTCTTATGAGTTCCTTAAATTACATTAGCATTTCTACATCTATTCTGAAAGCAAAAAGCAGTGGAAGTAGGTAGGAATTAAAAATAAAGTACTTGAACATATTTTTCTTTTGGGTTGATTCATTTAAGAGCATCTGAGGGTGAGAAGGCAAAATTCCTTAATCCTGCTACTTCTACTTTCAATGTAATATAGGAAAGGAAGCAGCACAGAAGACAATTCATAACCTTAAATGAACTAGGATCCATGCCTATATAGACAAGATTTACTTTACATTCTCAGTGATATGAACAGAAAAAAAAAGGGGTTCGGATACTAATGGGTCAGTTGAGTTTAAATTTTCTTCATATTAGGACAAAAGTTTCATGGGACCATGGATATTTGGAGTACTCTTGTGGCCTTAACAAGGGAATGGTGGTTTCAGTCCTCACTACCCATAGACATTTAATGCAAAATCGCTTTCTCTTTGTGCCTATGCAGCTACTCTCACCTGCAGAGAGTGTCAGGCCCTGCTCTGCTGGTTAAAGAACATTTTGCTGCCTCTGCTATTTGCTCCTTTCAGCAGCTATTGTGGACTGAACTCTCAGCTCCTTTCACAGAGACATCGTGCTGCCAGAGTACGTGATTCCCAGGGTGGCATGGATGAGAGCAGCAGGTTTCTTTCTTGTGGCCTGAGTTTGGCTAACATGCCCTTATCCCAGTAACAGTTATTTCTGATGCATCCAGCACAATGCAGAAAGTGAGTAACATGAGAAATGACAATGAAATTGAAAGAAGTGAGAGTCAGGAAAATGATCTTGAAAAATCAGGATAATTCTGTTGCCCAAAGAGATTTGAACCCAATAGTTGTACCCTAGATTAACTCCTTAATCTGCCCCAAAGACCAACAATTTGGGTACAAGGGGTCTGAGTTTCAACTTTAAGAATGAAGCTAGGGATTTGGTGACAGCAGCTTGAAAATATTCTAACATATAGAATTTGTTCTTGAAATTACAGTAACAAGTTCCATATTTTTACTTATGATTTGGTGCCTTGCAGCAGCACATCCATTTTCTGCTATTAATGAGTTGATGGTTGGAGAACTTACTCTCAGTTGCAGTGCAGCCTTTGATTTCACAAAACTCCTCCAAATGCCTCCAGCTAATTGTGTTTTCAATAATAAATTGTTGAAGAAATCTTGGCTTAGCTGAATTTACTTCAACATGATTTAATTAATGTGTTTAAAAGACACTATCCTGAGCAGCTTGGATTACTGGATTGCTTATGTTATTTGCAGGACTCTTCAGAGAGCAGTGACCCAGAATTTACAGCCTTCTTTCACACCATCTATTACATTGCAGTGCCGTCATTTAAAATAATGGCATCTTCTCTCCTTCATACAAAATAATTTTTGCAGCTGTGGAGACTCTGACTAATAGGGACTTTTTTATAATACAGAAAGCAGAACTGAATATCAGGGGCATGTTTGCAAGCTTGACTGATGTCAGAGACCAGCCTCTACTACAGGTAGGTGAATTACAAAGCTCCAGAGCCAAGTCTCCTCTTCCAGTTCCAGGGATTTTGAGGGGATTTGTACCAATATTACTTATTCACTCTATTCACGTGTTCTGCTTTGACTCCTGTTTAGATCCACTCTTCCTTTTATGATTGGAAAACCTGATGCCATCACAGCCAATCTCTTCTGCCTTTCCCAACCTATTTACCCAGCCCTTCGACACCAAGTGATTCTGGTAAGATCTAAAATAGCAGTTCAGTTTTTATGAAAGTGGTGTTTGGTCTGTAATTCTCCACTAGGCTGCAAGGTACAGATGCCATAACATGGAATTCACAAATTAGCGTTGCACAATAATGGATGTGATCTGCTGGACAACGTGACATCACACTTTAAGGACAGGAAATTTGCTTGCTAGGAATAAAAAAGCCTTTGGTGTGGGGCATAGAGCTGTTATTTATAGCTTATTTTAAACTGGGAAACACTGTTGTCAGTTTTCTGGCTCACCAAGAGTTGCAGAAGTCTTAGCAAAACAGTTTTTCTAAGACTACACAGATGTTAGATATTAAACAAACATCTGTTTTGAATAGAAGATATTTCACTCCCCTCTACACCTCCTTTTAAACATACCATAGAATGGCTGGAAAGAACTGTTACAGCTATAGTTTTATTTAGTTTTCTGAACACTGCTGTCCGTAGTGTCAAAAACACAACAAAAATAACCCTTGGAAAGGTTAATAGTGGCCTTTCCAGTGTCATATTCTGCACTTTATGTGTTGCAGTAATTATTATCATTATAGCTGTAAGGATGTCTAGTTATCTTTCTTAATCACATACTATAAAAAGTGCTTCTGAACACATATCTATTATTTAATCAAAATTTCACAGTTATTGGCATTTATGCTCTGGAAGGGCTGTGTTTATTTTCTGTTTGCAAAGGGGAACAGTGCCTCCCAGAAGAAAGGGAGACCTCCATCCATGCCCACTTTAATCACTGTCATATCATGTGACAATCTGTACTATTAATATCAGAGACTGCTAATACATGTTATTATGTCCTGTTGCCTTGTACTTTTTGCACCCTAGGAAAGCACTTTCATTAACAGACTAAAAAAAAATAGTGTGAGAACTGAACTGTCTTCCCAAGGCAGAGTCAAGCACAAGAGCTCTCCTTCCCGAAACAAGCTGAGATGGTTTCAGGAGTGCCTGTGTCTAACTGGGTCAGCCACACACCTCAGGTGGCATTTATTGTCCCACCACTGCATTTTCACATTTATATTAGTGCTCTGTGTACTAGAACAGTGAAACAGTTCTCCAGTCCTTGTGTCAGGGCCCAACACCAGGGCTGTTCAGAGAACTCAGTTGCTGCTGGTGCCTCCATAACTCTGTTAGATCACTACCAGTGATGGCCTTTTGCAAGACCATCCACAGTTTGGCCCGTACAAAAAAGATTCCCTCACTGTGTCCTTTGAATGCTCTAAGTTCCATGTCTTTTTGTAATACCCAGAAGATCAGCTTGGCGTCACCGACTACTGTAGAAAATGTCATGGTAGTCATCATACGAGGCTGAGAAGCAGAGTCCTTCCAGATGAAGCGCCTTCAGCCTGTTTGGACATGGACCCTGTAATGGAAATGGTGCAAGTTACAGCACTGTATGAACCTCAGCTTGAGGATCAACGTGTCCTTGAGTTACATGCCCACAGACCTAGGGTCATGGTCCATGAGGTGAGATTTCATCGTGCAGATGCTGTAAAAACACCAAAGAAAGATAGCTTCAATCTGAACAAGTAGGAAACATGTACAGAAGGTCCTGGAAGGGGTGTTCTTAGGGGTTGTAGAGGTCCTGTGAATTGCACTAACATATATATCACACTATATCTTCTCATCCCCCAAAAAGACCCATCCCACAACCCAATACTTTGGAGCTGCTTTCCTGTTGCCTCTCTTCATAGCCACTTTACTGCCAGAGTCTGGAAGAGTTTTTAAGCACAATCTGATGAGAAACACATCTTCATTCAGTGTGTTACACTTCCATGGTAAACATTAGTCATTATTAACAGCAAACAATTGACAGGATTGCTTTATTCTTTAGCCTTCAATCCGAACAATTTCAATTTAGCCCTCAGTTATTAAAGTGAACTTGCACATTTGTGCCTATGGTAGAATATGTTGACTTAGTCACAATACATGTTTGTCTGTTAGGAATAGCATGAAACTCCTGATTTTCTGATTCAGTTGTGTGTAGTTTATTTGCAAACACCCAAAGCCAAGAATTACTTTTACTGGGGGAGATTTTATCTTTTATTAGGAGTCATAGAAATGCATATGCTTGCGAGCCAATTTAAAAAAAAACCTCAACCAACAGCAAAGAAATATACTTTCTAATGCAAAACCCAGTAGCAGTGTATGTGACACATCAGTGCTAATATCAATTCCATTTTGCTTAATATATCTCAGCATGTGATTATTCTTAATTTGAAAATAGCCATCCAGTACATTTTTCTATAATGAAAGTTCACTTGCACCTTGTAGATATGCTAATAAATTTAACACGGAGGTGCAGCCATTGATTATTCAACAACAAGATGAGCATATCTGCTGTAAAATATATTTTAAAGGTAATCTCTAATAGCCATTTCATAGCAGCTAGGCTTTGCACTAATATGCTTGTCTAATGTCCCGTTTAGATTCTTATATCCCAAATTAGTGATAAATCATGGGTAGAAATTTATATTTTATAATCCTAAAACATCAAAATAGAGTGTGACTTCAGCTGTGTGAATGACTACAAATGACTAGTGGTAGTTACAGGAAATACTTGTGCAGATATCTCAGGGGAGGGTCTGTCTTTTGCCATAAATCTTTAGCAGAAGTGCCCACTTTTTATGGCAGCTGGTAAAAGAATGTGAGCAGTGTTTTGCTCAAGTCAAGGTAAAAGTATGCTTAAAACTAGTTTTAAAAGTGTGCTTAAAACACTTTAGTGGGCTAGAGTCAGCTCTGAGCAAGGCTGGAATAGTGCTGAAACCTTCCTGAAGGCATGCAGACACTGATGCACTTAGAGAGCTTTGCCTCCACTGTGAGCTGGGGACAGGGCATGGGAGTCTGACATCTGCACCTGAAATAGCTGTTCTTGACAAGAGGGCATTTCATCCTCTGATACAGAAGGTGATGTTACATCAGGAGACTTCATGGAAGACATTTTATTGATATATTTTGAGTGCTAGTTATTCCATTATAGCCAGCACAGCTGGCTATAATGGAGCCTAGGATTTTTTAACCTGTTGATATTGCTGTACCTTGTCACATGGAAAGTTTTAGAGGTAGGTGAGTGAGAGATTTTTTCTCATCAAGATAGCCAGATACTTGGAACACAGACAGAAGAAAAAAAAAGAAGAAAAAATTATATTAAAAAAAATTAAAATTTGAAGTACATTCTGTTCATACTTCTTCCAGAAATTGTGTTTGGAACTTGGATATTCCTTCACATGTTTATTATAGTATTCAAATATAACCACATTCAAGTTTGCTAAGTAAATTAAGAATGAAAACATGAAACTTTCCTTCTGCCCTTAACTTCCTTCAGGGTTTTCCTGGACAAACACTCAAGTTCCAGCATACTTTTCCAAAGCCAGTCTGTTACTAACAGCTGTTGAGTTCTACAGAAAAAAAAAGCCAGGAGTGACTGAGTATCCTAAGGGTCTGAACATTGCAACACCAGCTCCTCATTCAGCTCCTCTGGCTCTCATCTTGGCATCCCCCTATTTTCACAACAAAACCACAGGGAAAAGCAGAGTTTCAGAAGAAGGGGTCAAACAGGAATATGTCTGAAGAGAGATCCCTAATTCTTTGGATCTGCTCACTTACAGTTTAGATGGAATGTACTTCTAAAAGCTGAGTTGCCTGTGTGAATTAGTGTCTGAAGAGAGATTGATGGAGAGACGGCGTATTGCAAATGACAGTTGGATATTCCTGACACTTACTAGCCCACATTATGCCGTGGCAAAGGGAATGGTGTAATTGCCCTGGTTAATGGAGAGTTTAATGCATTAGTGATCAGAATCAACACAGCAGCACCAGTGCAAACAAACTGTGACTCAGAATAACCAAGTTCTGAGAAACAGCACCATGTGCAGACAAGCCACCCGTGGCTCCCCAGCCAGCCACACATGTACTTCTAGCTTGTCTCAAAGGCAAAAGGGGATCATCAGTAACCAGTTTCAAATGGACATATTGCCTTTCTGGTTTTTTCCTAGAAAAAGAGGGGAATAAGCTTTTTCCCCCTCTGTTTCAATGATCTGGGAAGAAAACAGAAAGGACACTTGATATATCCATGCCATTGGTTTCCTCCATTGTTCCCTACCCAGGCTTGGCACAACAGAAAGTACTCATGCTCCTGATTGCTTTGTACACTTCTGTCAAACCTGCCTCTTTCCTGCTCTTCTTCCAGTGTTTCAAGCTATGCTTCCCAACTGTCAACATTTAAAATTCTTAATGATGCAACCTGAGGTTACTATGGCAACTAATGTCATTGCCTAGGTGGTAGTGATCGTATAATGTGCATTGCCATTGAAATTTGAAATTATTTTCCATAGACCTATGGAGGCTATGCAGAGGGTTGCACTCTACCTTGTTCAATCCCCTGAAAAAAACCCACAGCCCCAGCAGGCATTACATAGGAAGTCATTACAGTCTTTTGGAACAGAGATTTGTACCTCATTAATGTATGGAATTAAACTTTTGGCTCTGAAAAAGGCAATATTTTAGATATTTGTTTAGTGTGATCAATATACCTCTGAGCAGTACAATTTATTTCTGTCTGATGTGACCACAAACTCCAGCTACTTTCAGTGCAGCTCAGGCTGTACTGTATTTACTTTTGAAAGCAAATGATCCTCTATTCACATAAAAATAAAGTTTTGTTGTCTATATTAATCAGTAGGAGAGATACCAAATTTTAGTGATGTCACTCAGGGTTTCCTCAGGCAAACCTCCTGATAAACTGCTGGCATCTTTTGGAGTGACAAGTCAAAGTCAGCATTTTTGATGATGATTTCTAGCTTGCAACTCAGTTACTAAATGCATGTAGATACCAGTGTGCAGATACCCTCAGTGTGCAGATACCCTTGTGATGGGTCCAGCATTTAAAGGTGGATACACAGGGATTAAACTGATTATGCTACTTAAACTTCAATCCAATACATAATCTAATAAATCAATACATTTCAATAACGAATATTCTAGGAGCAGCTTTTGCCCACAGAGACAGTAAGTAAAATAGAAGTAAAAGCACAGTGGCCTTTTTCTTTTTCCTAAGGGGACTTCTTTCTGGCTCACATCTCAACAACAACAAAAATTCTGCAACTGCTGTTTGATGAAGAAAAGCAGATCTGAACCAGCCAACTTTTCAAGCCCTGGGTTGGCTTTGCTATCTGAGCAGAAACAAGCCTAGTTGCAAATTAGGATACAGCACCAGAAGGGACCCTTCAGGTCATCAGCAGGCCCCCAGTTACAAGCAGTGAAGCTGTATAATCCTATTCTTGTATGTATCAAGCTTCATTAGAAAACTAATTGCCTGGAGGTTTTGTACATGATTCTTATACTGGAAAGTTATTCTAGAGCTGGCAGCTAGAAGTCACTATAAGCAACTTCTTTCATATCCTCTATATATGCATTTGAATGTTTTAATCACTGCCAGTTGTAAATATAGCCTTTTCTTGATGTAGTGGGGAGGATGGATTTATATATAAAGCCAGAATGGGTATTTCTCTTACATCCAGTGTTGTTGTTATTTTCAGTCTTTTTCTATCAGTATCTGGATTATATGGAAACTAAAACATGGGGATGATTAACAAATAACAAAATCTCAGCCATTACTAGGAACAGATAGCTACAAAGGCTGGTGAAGGAAACAGGTTCAAGGATTTTGTGTCACTCTCTATAAAGATATGATTCTTCAAAAGCTGGAAAGTGATTCCATTATAATGTACTGATTACTATAGAATATCTTGTAAAAATTTTCTGGTTGCTGGAAATAATACAAACTCTCTTCCCAGGGATTTTATGATGTCATTGTTCTCCCATATATCTGTCTCATTTGCAAACAGCATGCAGTACAATAAAGGCTCTTATAGACTTCATCAGGTCTCTGGCTGCAATCGTGTGAAGAAATGCAAGTTTCAATGCTAGGAAAAGGCTCTTTTATCACGAAAAGTTTTCAGACCTTTGTGGAAAGTGATGTGGCCATGGATTTGTCCATTCTTTATTTTGTTCCCTAGTTAGATACTCATGGTTATGAGCATTCTTTCTTATGCTCCCACAGATTTTGTTTAGAGCTAAAGACACTCTATTCACAGATTAAAATTTGGTATTTAATGTATCTTGCAATTTAATCCAGTATTGTGTCATTTATGTGGTATGAATTTTATTTATTTGTCTCTCTACTCTGGTACTGTACATCAAAATACTAAATTACTGTTTTATTCAAATTCTTTTTGTAGACTGCCTTGCCCAGCTCAAGACAGCAACTATCAAAAATCATATGAGAATTTAGTACAAGATCACTTTTCAGAGAGTTTCACAAGAGTGGATAATTAAACAACCACCCTGTACGCAAGAAGCTTTTGAAGTTCAGCCACTGCTACCTCCATAATGCTTTGCCTCTCCTTCCTTTACTGAAGGACTGGTGAAGAAAACTAAGCTCTGGAAGTCTCAGTTTACGGGCTTTTTTTTTTCCCCTTTCCCTTTCAGCTTTTTCAGTCCCAAAGCCCAAGATGATGTATCAAACATTCCTTGAGGTAGCAAATCAGCTTAAATAGAAAGAGAATGTATATCCATTCATTTTGAGTGTGAGCTCTCCAGTTCTTTCGTATTAGGCTTCCATAATGCCTGCAGACAATAACACAATTGCAGGAGTCTGTGTAGTATCAAAGCGGGAGGCAAAGTTATTTACAGCATGTCAAGGTCTTCCTGTGACAGTGTAAGAACACTTTGATAATAATAATATAGCACTTAGAAGTAATGATGTACTTATAAGTATAGATGAAGTACCTTTAATTTATTTGATAAAGTGAAAACTGAAGAGGGCAGTTTCATAGAAGCGTACACCTCTGGTCCTCACTTGCACTGAGTGTTTACACTGAGAGTGTGTAAGCCCCTGCTAAAGCTTTTACATTAACAAAAGAGCTGTATAAATTCAGAAAATACTGAGATATAAAAGACTTTTTTCCGAATAGGGAAAACCTGTTCATGGGCAAATACAATATGAATGTTATTTGTGGACAAAGTTTCTAGCATCCAAAGGTCAACTTCCACCTTCCGGCACAGAGAGTGAGTCTTGTCGTAGAAAAATATCTCATCAATTTCTTTCCTTTAAGAAACAGTCAGGATATCATAATAAAATCATGTATAGAACAGACTCATAGCATCTTTCAGACTGGAAAAGAACTTTTTAGGACCATCAAGTCCAACATTAAACCAGCACTGCCAAGTCCAGCGTTAAACTATGTCCCTAAGAGCCACATCCATGCATCTCTCAAATACCTCCAGGGATGCTGATTCCACCACTTCCCTGGGCAGCCTGTTCCAATGCTTCACAACCCTTTCAGTGAAGAATTTTTTCCTAATATCCAATCTAAACCTTCCCTTGTGCAATCCGAGGCCATTTCCTCTTGTCCTATTGCTTGTTACTTGTGAAAAGAGACCAATCCCCACCTCTTTACAGCCTCCTTTCAGACCGTCCTGGAGAACGATAAGGTCCCCTCCGAGCCTCCTTTTCTTCAGGAGAAACAGCCCCAGCTCCCTCAGCTGCCCCTCACAAGGAACCTCAGACCCTTCACCGGGTCCACTGCCCCTCTCTGGACACGTTCCACTGAACTCAGGATTCGAGGTGTGGCCTCTCCAGTGCTGAGTACAGGGGGACAATCCCTGCCCTGGTCCTGCTGGCCACACTATTGCTGATACAGAATGCCAGGATGCCATTGGCCTTCTTGGCCACCTGGGCACAGCTGGCTCATGTTCAGCTCCTGTTGACCAGCACCCCCAGACTCAAATGAGACTCAAATCAGACTCAGATACCTCATTGGATTTGTCATGCCAAATTCTATTTGGTTTGCATGGCAAGGTTTTCGTTGCAGGCAGACTACTGGGGTGGCTTCTGTGCCAGACACAATGGACCTGCCACTGGCCAAGGCTGAGCCCCTCAGTGACATTGGTAGTGTCTCTGGGATAATTTAGTTAAGAGGGGGAGAAAAAGTTGCACAACTGCAGCAGAAAAGAGGAGTGAGAATCTGTGAGAGGAACATGCACACTCAGGCCAGGGGAGAAAGAGGCGGAGGAGGTGCTTCAGGCTGAGATTCCCCTGCAGCCCCTGGTGCAGCCCATGGTGAGGCAGCTGTGCCCCTGCAGCCCATGGAGATCCACGGGGATGCAGACATCCACCTGCAGCCCATGCAGGACCCCACACCAGAGCAGGTGAATGTCTACAGGAGGCTGTGACCTCATGGGAAGCCCACGCTGGAGCAGGGTCCTGGCAGGACTTGTGGCTCTGTGGAGAGAGAGTCGCCCGTGATGGAACAGCTTTGCTGGCTGGACTTGTGACCCTGTGAGGGACCCATGCTGGAGCAGCCTGTTCCTGAAGCACTGACCCCATGGAAGAGACCCATGCCAGGTTGTGGAGGATTGTCTCCTGTAGGAGGGGTCCCATGCTGAAGCAAGGTTGACCCTTTTAGGAGGAAGGAATAGCACACATGGCATGTGATGAACTGACCACAGCCCCCATTCCTCATTCCCCTGAGCTACTGGTGTGGAGGTGGTAGTGGATTTGGGAGTGAAGTTAAGCACAGGAAGAAGGGAGGGGTGGGAATAAGTTGTTCTTAAGATTTGGTTTTCTCATTACCTTATCCAGATTTGATTGTTGATAAATTAGACTGATTTCCCTGAGTTGAATCTGCTTTGCCTGTGACAGTAAGCACTGAAGGAGCTCTCCCTGTTCTTATCTTGACCATGATAATTTCCTTATATTTTCTCTTCCCTATCCAACTGAGAAAGGAGCTTTCCAGCTAACAGAGTTGGTTTGGTGGGCATCTGGCATGCAGCCAGGGTCAATTCACCACAGAAATACACAAGGGCAGATGTGGTGGAAGGCACGTGTGGTGCAAGGCTCCTGTTAATAGAAACAGACCACATGTATTTTCAGAGACAATGAAGATATCTCCAAGAATAATGATATTGAAAGTGGAATGAGAGAGAATAAAACCCTCTGGTGAATTGAAAGCCCTGTTGAGATCTGTAGAGGATGGGAATTGGCAAGGTCTGAGCTCTCAGCCATATGCTAAACCAGTTCATTTAGTCCCGGAGGCCCCTGTTTATAGTTCCTGGTGTATCTGTCTACGAATCTGCCATTGCAACTGAAAAATTGGAAAATAAATGCATTGTTTGGCCACGCAACACAGAGGAAAAGGGTCTAGATGAGAATGGGAGCCAGGAAATGGCTGGAAGGACCACAGGATGTAAAAAAGTCTGAAGCACATGTATTTAGTAATAATTGATTTTATAAAGGGATGCAGAATAGGGAAGGGTCTGAACGTTACAGAATACTAGGTCAGCTCTAAATGTGGTGCTCTACATTCAGAGAATAAAAACAACAGCCTGAGCCTCTGACAACCCAATTTAGAGTTTAGAGTTGTAGATATCAAATGCTTCCTCACAGCAGCAAAATCAAGATTGAAATACATTTGCAAAAAAGGGAAGCTTAACAAAAAATAGTATGTAGAGAAATGGCCTTCTGTGGGTGAGTAATTGACAGAACTAAAGGATACATCTAATCAAGAATGATTTACTCAGAATGAACAGTTAGTTCAGTTCCAACGTGAGCGTTGTACAGTGTTTCTTCAAAGGGAGACCATTTAAAGATGTAACTTGTTCTTTCCAGACTATTCCAAACCAATCTAATCTGCTGCACATGAGTCAACCTTACAAAAGAGGCAAACTGCAGAGAAATCTGTAAATCACAACTTTTTTTTTCAGGCACATAACTTATTCAGACCAAATCAAAGCATGCAATCTGCTGATAACTGTATTCTACTAGCTGCACTTCCTTAGAAGCCTAGTAACTTTCACAGTGTTTCTCTTTTCGTTTCAAAAAAAGAAAAAAAAACGAAAAACAACAACAACAACAACAAAAAAACCCAAAAAAAAAACCCCCAAAAAACCCAAATAAAACCCAACCCACCCACCAACCCAAAAAAAAAAAAAAAAAAAACAAAACCAAAAACAAAACCAGAAATATCTAATGTTGGTAGCTGCAAAGAAAACCTTACAAATAGAACTCAGTACACTTATCTCTCTATGTTTTCACATGTCCCAGCCAAACTAAGAACCCAAGCCCAGCTAACAACAGGCTAAGTTTGGTGAAAGATACATTTCTCCCTTACCTGAAGGTATTGCCGTGACAACCCACACTTATTTTGGGACACTTGGGAAGTGTTATTTCCACCTTTTTTACCCAATCCAATTTAAGTTTGTTGCAGTGCACTGGACTGTGGGTCTCTAGACTACAGTGGACACATGAATGTCTGGTTTCACAGAACGGGGGAAACTCCCTTCTTTGCCTCCCTCTGTGCCTCCTGCTAAGGTCAGACCAACACAGCACTGTAATAGAAGGACTCAGAGAGGCAGGGACAAAATAGGAATGCTGAAGGAGGCAGGATAAGAAGACTACCCCAAAACTAACAGTTTCCCGCTGCTTTGTTTCACCATGTTTTCAAACTGATGGAAGGTTTTTCTTACACCATGTGCTTGCTCATTGTCTTTTGTTAATACCACATTCTCTCTTGACAGCCCCAGCATTCCAGATGTCCCCCCAACTTTTTTTGCTGTTGTTAATTGGTATGGAGAAAAGGTATCCATTGCCCCATACTTTCTGCTAAAGTATTGCCCCATACTTTCTGCTAAAGTTTAAGGCAACGGAAGAACCTAATCCTTGGTAAAAATTTTTGCACATTGAACCATACTAAAATTATGAGCTCTAACCAGTTTTGTCTAGGACAAATATACATATTTTTAAATTAGAAATACTAAATGGCATTCATGCTTATTCTACAATTCTCTCTTGAATCTCTCTTTCACATCCTGCTTCTACATTTATTTCCTTCCTTTTCCAGCCCCATGTGCCCAAGATTTTTGTAGACACTTTTAATAACCCTTGAAACCCCAAAGTTGTTAGCACTATTTTATTTCAAATTCTTTGATTGAGTCAACTAGGTCAGTACAAGTCATGCGGACCATCACCCACACGTACAGGAACGTGCTGAGTCAGTGACAGAAGGTTGCACCTCACAGCATGACTCCATTGTTATTTTAATTTTCTCGTTCCACAAGTGCTCTCCCACAATTTCCCTCCCACTGCAAGAAGCTATGCTACAAAATGAGCACAACCAGCAGTGCCCAGGGCTGCTACATAAAGGAAAAGAAAAGCTGGGGGAAATTGCTACAACCTCTCATGTCTGAGGCAACTTTATTATGCCACTTGACACAGCTTGAAGAAAAAAACTAGAGATTTCACAAAAGGCAACATTTAAAAATAACTTCTTTTTGTCAGTTAAATCCAAGTGTTTTAAAATCCTCAGCACTGACAAGGTTTATTTTTCTTCCCTCCTTCTTTAAAGAGAACTCTGAACAACACGCTTTATTTTAAGTTACATACATTTCATGCGCTCTGGTACAGAAACATAAACCAGAAAATGACTTTGTCCAACTGTGTCCAAAATTGTCTGATTACTCTGAAAAGCAGACAGCTGCAGCAGTACAAAACACTTTTCAGTGGGGAAATCTGAGGGACTAGAATAGGACTGGATATAATTCCAAAAGTCCCTTCTATCTGAGTAACTCCAATGCAAATGACACCCTACACCACATAACTCTCCTTGGTTTGACTTTCTGTACCTTTGTCCTTGCTCCTTCCAAGCTGACATAGCACTGCTCATCCAAATGTCTCCTAAGCTGAACTTGTTAACCATTCAGGCCTCTTCAAAAGTAATGCCCTGAACAAGCACAACAGTATTAAACTTGCAAATATAAAAACAAAACTCCAGGGATTGCCTAATCCTAAACCAGTAGGATTTTTCCACTTACTCTAAATAACCAGATCACAGAACCAAATTCTCTCCTGCTGCACATCACACAAGGGCCACAAAAGCATGATCATATTTTAATTGCTATTGTGATTTCAGCCGCTACACATAATTCACTTTTTATCCTTCAGAATGTCAGTGCACACAGCTACGGTGTGCACAGATATCTGAGCAGGTAATTTGGAAACTTGGAGCCTTTGAACTCTAGAACCAGCATGGTCTAGAAAGCCCAACATACAGATACAGAAGTGAAGAGGATAGAAAGCTCTGGGTCAATACAGGATTCCAAAGGTTCTCTTGCTAGAAGAGACTCAAGACCTGTGGGCCCCAAATAAGCTTGCTCACAAATGGCACTTCCTTTTATTTTCTAAAGAAAGTTGTAAAGCCCTTCTCCAAAAATGTTGGAAGAGGATATGCTAACAAAATGGCTTTCCATGCCCCCCAGCAATTCAAGACATCCTCTTGGTGGGATTCTAGAAATATCAAGTGCCATAAAACAAGTAAGCACTTACTACGAATCAAGTTAATGAATGATTGTGATACTCTGGATTTGTAAAGTCAAGGTGTGGCCTCTGTCTACAGTGGCTGGTGGAGATCAATGCCAGGTAGGAAGGGATACTCAATTTGAATTGAGCATCAACAGGGAATTTCCATGTATGCCAATGCTTTCTTTGTAGAACCAGAGCCAGATGTGCTCTTTAGTTCAATTGTGATATACGCATGAACTTAACTTTGCTTTAACAAAATTTCTTTTTCCTGAGGATGTAAGATCATTATCGCTCCCATTACATACTGTGTAAATTGTCTGATATGTCTATGGGTATATGTCTTTCAGTATATTCAAAACCCCCAAATTTTTATGGTATGCTGCAGGCTTGAATAAAAATAGATTTGTCATCTCTTTTTGCAATAGAACACTTTTGGAGTATTTTTTGTGCAATATATTATTCCTTTAAATAAGAAACCAAGACAGAGTTGTTAGTTTATACAAAGCTTTACTATAGTGATGACCTTTTCTGACCCTCTGTGAAAGTTAAGAATTCACTGGCAACCAATACAGATGATACCTAAAAATAAACATCTGCATACAGAGAATTTTAACCCTGAGTACATATTTGGGTTAAAAAAAAAAAGCATTTTCAAGCGACACTTCATGACAGCACAAGAGGAATCCACTACAGAGGAAAATGATAGATTTGTGTTGCTGTAATGCTCCATTCATTGTATACAATAAATGGGTTATTCATCACAAATGGCAATGAGGTCATTGGCTTTATTTGAAAAGGTGGGAATTTTAGCATCAGAAAGAGTTGAATTGTTGTTCCCAGCTCTGCTGCTGGCCTTGAGGGTGAATTGGGACAAGTCATCTTGCTCTGTAATGCCTTTGTTTCACCATCTAAAAAGCTGTGAGATGGGTAGTGCTCCTTTGTAAAACATTCAGAGATCTGATGTCCTAGGAGCCAGGTAGTATTGCTAATATTGAAAGGATTTAAATTTGTGTGTACAAGTGGTGCCTGTGTTTAGCTGTAGGATTACTGTGGTCCTCTGTGCTAATTGGGTCACTGGGGAAGAAGATTAGTCTGTCATTTTCAAACTTCCTGGTTACCTGGAAAAAACATGATGACCGCTGCTAGAAACATGCATGTGCTAAGGCCTCTATATTTACATCAACGATTTCTTGGGAACAAAATGTGCCCATGTCACATCATTAGGTTCAGTGTTTCCAAGAGGTGTTGCACTTTTTTAGTGAAGACCTGGCAACTATGCCTCTGGCCAGCCCATGGGAATTCTTGGATAGATGGAAAAATATTCCTCAAACTCAAAAAAATCTCCCACAATCTGAAAATCCATACTGACAAAGATGAAGAATTTGGGATTTGTTTTTCCCGTGCCTTGCATGGGAATGGAATGACTGCATCACTGGACAAAGGAAGGGCTACTGATGTCATCTGCTTGGACTTCTGTAGGGCCTTTGATATGGTCCCCCACACTCCACCTCTAAATTGCAGAGATACAGATTTGATGAATGTGTACATGGATAAGGAATTGGCTGAATTGCCAAACCCAAAATGTTACAGTCAATAGCTTAATGTCCAAATAGAAAATAGTAATGAGTGGTGTCCCTCAGTGGTTTGTACTGAGACGAATAATATTTGATATCTTTGTCAGTGACATAAACAGTGGGATTGAGTGCACCCTCAGCAAGTTTGTGGGTGACACCAAGCTTTGTGGTGCAGCTGATTAGCTTGAGGGATGGGCTGCCTTCCAAAGGAACCCTGAGCGGCTTGAGAAGTGGGGCCGTGTGAATGAACCTCATGAAATTCAACTAGGCCAAGTGAAAGGTGATGCATGTGAGTCAGGGCAATCCCCAGTATCGGCACAGTCTGGCGATGAACGGATTGAGAGCAGCCCCATGAAGAAGGATTTGGGGACAGAGAGACGACCTAGTACTAGTGCTCACTCACAGTCCAGAAGGCCAGCACTGCCCTGGGCTGCATCAAAAGCAGTGTGGCCAGCAGGCTGAGGGAGGGGACTCTGCCCCTCTGCTCCACTCCTACAGTCACGGGAGACCCCACCTGGAGTATTGCAGGCAACTCTGGGGTCCCCAGTAAAAGACAGGGACCTGTTAGAGGAGGTCCAAAGGAGAGCCATCAAAACTGTCAGAAGGCTGGAACACCTCGTCTGTAAAGAAAAGGCTGAGAGAGTTGAGGTCACTATGCCCAGTGAAGAGAAGACTCTGCAGAGCACTTGTTGTGACCTTTCAAGGTTTAAAGAGGGCTTACAGGATTGATGGAGAGGGACTTTGTACCAGTACCTGCAGGGCACAAGCAACAGTAGTTTTAAACTGAGAGTAGATTAAGACCGGATTTAAGGAAGAAATTTTTTATAGTGAGGATGGTGAGACAGCGAAACTGGCTGCCCAGAGAATCTGTGCATGTCCTGTAGTTGGAAGTGCTCAAGATCAGACGGGACAGGACATAGAGCAACATGATTTAGTGAGAGGTGTCCCAGCCCATAGCAGGGGGTTGGACTAGGTGACCTTTGAAGGTTCCTTCCAGTTCAAACCATTCAATGATTCTTTACAAGGATTTCTCCTGGGAACAGAGCCCACATGCTTAATACTTGTCACAGTCTCACCGTAACCCTGTAAACCCCTCCTGCCCTAGCATGAACAATTTACGAGTGTTTGACTGCAGCTGCTTTCTCTCACCTCAGTGAATCATCTCCCCAGCTGTATGTGATTGAAAAATAAGTGTTTTCAACTCAAACCAGTCCTTTGAGTTGCTGAAGGTGGTAGGTAGTGTAAACTCCAACACTATCACCTAGGAAGAAAGGGCTGTGGCTCTTTAGCACTGGATATCTGAGGCAAAACATAAGAATATTAGTAAAGAGCAAGAGTAAAAAGCCTCTTTCTATCTCCATGTGAGCTATCCAGATCAGGATGTGAGGGAAACTTTTTGGAGGTGCCTGCAAAACAGATTGGAAGAAAAAGTGTTTTGGAAAACGTGTTTTTTGAGTATGTGGTGTCACTTTCCACAAAGTTTTGCACCTGAGCTAATGTTTTCATTTCTTTTCCCTGTCATAGGACTTAGTATTATGGAAAAAATATTATTGTTTCTTTGTTAAATCGTAGTTGTTCCTTGCTAATTCTGATACAGTATTAATTTGAAGATAGCTGGAACAGTCTGTCACTTTATTTTTTATTATACTTTGCTCTATTTTATTTTTTAAAATATTTAAGGCAACTGGTACATAATACTTATTTAAATACTTTATCAAATTTTGTGTTGAAACAAAACTTTTACATTCACTTATTCTCTTGCTGAAAGTGCGAAACCATTTAACTGCATTTAACTTCAATGCAAACAGAACACATACAAAACAAAATATAAGCAAATTGTCAGGCAATATCCTTGCTGTCCAATGAAGGCACACCTCCATCTGCAAATGACAGCTTTTCAAACTGTACTATGCAGTAGTTAGACTTAGTTATTCTTAGAGTGAGCTAAAACCAATAAACCATAAAATAAGTTAACATTTTAAAAACTGTATCATGTCGTGACAGAATACAGCATAACAGCTTTGAACTGTATAAATCATATTAAGCATTTCTACTTCTGGCATGTCCTAAAGTAATACAAAAATAATCTTAAAATGAAATAAAATATTAGAGTAGTTTAAGCAGGTACATTTCAGAACTTTTGGAAACATAAATGAACTCAAAATACTTCTTTGCAAAATAAGAACAAGTTAAAACAAGGAAAAGGAAAATGAAGGCTTCAACTAGCTAGTTTTGCAACTGTTCCCGCTTTTCTCCTGCATGTGATGGGGATGGGAAAGAGAAAAGCCTGAGGTCTGCTTCCCAACATGCAGGGCAGCACAGATGAGGTTGCCAAAAAGCCATCGCAGGTTGCTGTTAGCAAATGGTCACGGGTCACGGCGCATCCTTCCTTCTGCCAGGGATCCACCACCAGAGCAGTGGCACAGGAGCGTCCCATGTGCTGGCTGGGCAGCTGGATCTTAAAGGAATGAGCAGGGAAAACGGATGACAATGAAGAATTTGGCTTTTAACTGGAATGTACCTCATCAAGATTTATGTTGATTGGGAGGTGTCTCAGGTAAGTCATTTATGCTAATGACAGTGAACGGTAATGACTGCTGTTTATTAGTGTAAATTTGGCTTAATGGGGAGGCCTTCAGCAGGTGCCAAGTAACTGCATGGTCAGTTGACTCTGTCAGGTCAAATTAGATTCAAATTATAGGTTCCATTAAAAAAAAAAAAGTGTATTCTGGTGCTAAAGCCATCAGAAAACACTTTTTTTAAAAAAAAAAACCAGCATCAAAAGTAAATAAACATAGAAACAATAAGCTCAAAACAGCCTTTGCAATCACAACACTGGCCTTACTAAGACTAAGAGGATTTTGATTTACACTTGAAAAGGTCAACAGGGTGATGAGAATGCTCTTGCCACACAATACCCCCGGCACAAACACATTTCCTACAATGCCTACAGATAATGTGATATCACAACTTCCACTGCTGTTCCAGCTGCCATGAATGGGTCCAGAAGGGAGTGAAAGTCAAACACCAGGCAAACAAATTACACTGTCTAGTCTCTGTTGTTTTAGATCAGTTGCAAACTATGAAGAAAGAGCAGCCTGGAAATGTTGAGCAGTTTGAGTTCTTGCCGTGATCTTTACGAGCAGGCAGCACGAGTGGCACACGCAAACATGTCCCCACCTCAGGCCCTTGGTTTCCTTTCAGTCTGTGCTTTACTCCAGCACCTGTGCAAGAGCAGAACGAGAAATGGCTCTTCTGGTTATGAAAACCAGGTTTGATCATGTCCCAGATGTTGCAGTTCTGGGCCCACCTCAGTATTGCTTGGATATGAGAAGGTCAGTACCTACGCTCAGATGGTCATGTTTATTTTCAGGCACTTTCAAATCAATGAGGAGGCTATTTAATAGCTCAGGTAAGTAGTGCAATTTTCCTTTTAAGATTTTTTTCTTTTTGGTAGCTGAAGAGCACTCAGTATTTTGCAACAGCTATTCCTTCATTGCAGACACACTGTTTGGAAGACACAGATTTTTTCCCCTAACTGGTTCAAATAAAGGGGGTTTCTTTACCCTCATGTGAAATTGCTGACCCTTCCCAAATGATTCCAAGGCAGGTACGGTGCAAGCCCAAAGCTGGCAGCAGCACTTTCATCACTGCTGGTATTTCAGCAACAAGGTAGGTACTGGCAGAGCACAAGAGGGTCTCTGGCTTTAATATCTCAGCAATTAGAATTGAAGTAGATTATAGCTGAGAGAGTCTCTTGTCAAGAGTATGAACGTTATCCTTGACCAGTATTGCAAACATATAAGCTATTTCTGCTTATAGATGATAATCTAAAAAGTGTGAAGCTAATAGAGTGTGTGTGTGTGAACTAGAGGAAGAAAGAATTAAAGAGGAAGAAAAGGAAAGATGAAGGAACAGAGGAAGAAAGTGAAACACAAGAAGGACAAATATTTTTTAATTCATTAGTTTTGTGTAAGAAAATAAGCCTTTCTAGCCACAGAATAGCTTTAATGCTCATTTCCCAAAGTATACTACATCAAGTAGAGGAACTTCAATTTAACCTCTTTCAGTATAAAGGGAAACACTTATTAGTAAAGGTACAAACATAAATAGCTATTTTAAAGTAGCTCTAAAATCTGTGGATATTTTACGCTTACCTACCCCACATAGATTGAGTCCACCTGCTGGGATAAATTTTTCATGAAAAGATACTTGAAGGGTAATAAATCCTCTTTCTTCTTCAGTGATACATTAGGTGTAAGATGACTATAATTTCTCTTTGTAAGGATTCTTGCTCAAAGAATTCCTTCTTCCAGAAGAGTATAAACAAAAGTGTAAGAAAAATTAGACCAAGGCATGAAAAAAAGATGTAATCATAGCAACATTGTATATTTTTCTATTATTCTGATTGTTCTTGGGAGAGAGAGTAAGAGAGCAAACGACAAGCAAACACAACTACTAGACTCCAAAACTTACAGGAAATTAATAACAGCATCTGTGGGGTTTTTCTATAATAGTGAAATTTTCCCTGCTGTTCTGAAAATAAGAAGAGCATAAAGTGACAGAACATCAGTTGGTGTAAATCATCACAGCTCCAATAAAAGGCTGATTTTTTTGCCAATAATTTTAATAGGGAAAAATACACTTACATCGATCCAGTGCTGGACAGTATTTGGAATGTATGTGCAATACCCATTTTTATTTTTTAATTTTCATTTTTAGTATGGTTTTTGCAGCATCCATCACTGGGATCTTTGAGGGGCTCAAAAGGAGCCCCTCAAGGGCTTGTGTCCTTCCCTTTCTGACACAAATCTGACAGAAATGGGAGCAAAACTGGTGATAGTGAAGAGAGGTAGAGAGCAAAGGGCTGGGCAAAGAGGAAATTTAAAGGGCACTGAGATTTGGGCGGATGTCTAGGAAACTGGGATGAAGGTGCCACATGCTGCCTGGGTACTGTCATGCTGTACACTGCAAGACATCTGGCAAAACATCCCAAGAAGGTGGGATTTAAAAAAAGTGTGTTCCACTGGTCTAAACTCCTGGTGGGGCCTTCAAGCTCCCAGCTCAGGGCAGGATGATATGCAGGAATGCTGAGTCCTGCCTGACCCTGCCTGCAGGTCTCCAGCCAGGTAGGGAGGTAGAGGGAGACATCCAGGCTTGTCAGAGCAGTGCTCGCTGCTTGCTGCTCCTCTGAGCCAAAGGAATTCCTCCTGCTGATGGCTGCCAGGACCCCTGTCAGAAATAAAACACTACAGAGAAACAGATTTGGCACAAATATATTTCTACTTGCCTCATATAAAGGACAGGGCAGGAAAGTAGCACTCTGTATCTCTGTCTCACCTTTTGTTATTGGGATAATTGCCACTCATGGTAGTGGGGACATCTCCACCTCTGACATGCTGAGCTGCTTTATCCAGCTCTCCTCTCACACAGCAAATGCTTCCCCCACTGCCTTTGCACCTGACAGTCTTCCAAGAGGCTGTCTAGCATTGCCCCAGTTTTTAGTTTCCCCAGCCTTTTTCTGCCATTGAGATGAATCCAGACTGAAAGATGCAAAGAAAGAATGAGTAACCATTGCTAAAGGCTTGTTAGAAAAATCATAGCTAGAACAGCCATAAATTCCATATTTACAATGCCAGCTATTCACAGCATGGCTCTATTGAATCACTGCACGCATGCTTTTAAAGTCCATAGACTTCTGGAAGGATGTTATTTACATGAATCACAGGTTTCAGTGTGAGCTGGTTGGTACCTCCTGTTCACTTGTAATTGTTTTCACAGTATAGGGGTTGGGAACTGCTGGAAACATCATCAACAAACCTTCAATTGTCCACCTGACCTAAAGAAAGCAGAGGATGTGCTTTTGGAGGGCTCTTTTTTTAATGCTGAGATAAGGGAGAGTATGTCCAGTTACAGCAGTTGGACAGGAACTTCATGCTAGGAATGAAGCCAGGATGGTGCTGGACTGGAATGACTGTGGATGTGGATTTGCTGAGAAGTGAGATGGAAAATAAGGGGCCTTTTGTGGGAATGCAAGGACCTTCAGAGAGAGGTGAGCCAAAGGCAAATGATCCTACCTTTCTGATTCCATACTGGATGTTCGGGTGTGCCTGGATTATTTTCATGGATAAGAGCTTTTGTGCAATGTTCCTGAATGGAAAGGTTTCTAAGAAAAAGAGGAAAAAAAGCAGATGTGCTCCTTGCAGTAGCTGTTCTTATCAGTATGTTGCATTGAAAAAAAAAAAAAATTGGATAAATATTTTTGCATTCTCAGGGACATATGTAAACCTCTGAATTTAACTGTATAATTTCTTACTTTTTGACTCTTTCCTTGAGTCCCTGCCCTGTTTTATGATCTTCCTTTTACCAGTGGTATTGTTATTTTATTGAGTATTCAAAATATTTTTGAGTGTATAACAGAAGGATATTTTTCAAAATCATAATTTTCCTGAATTAATTGTATGGGTGATGGCTCTGTGTGTGTGTAATTTCAACATATAAGAACTATGACTGAGAAGGTGTTATCTATCTTATAACATAAATCCGGGAAATTTTGATGCACAAAGAGAGAATAGGGCTTGCTGGCTTCACAGTGGCCCCAATCTTCCAAACAGTATTGCACAGGAAAACGCTTCATTCAAAAACAAGTCTTCAGTGAGCTTTCATGAAGATTAAAGAGCCTTCCTAAGTGGTTGCAGGATTGTGGTTGCAACTTGGAAGGAGGGTGACCTGGCATAAGACACTAAAGACACTGCACCGAATGGTTCCCTCAGCCATTCCTCTAAGCGAATCCAATCGGATCTGAATCTGTGGCTTACACCTTAAAGTCAATGAAATCAGTATTTCAAACATAATTGAGAAAGATGATTGTCAGCACAACACAAAATTATTTTCTTCTCAGGCTCCAGCTCCAAAAATGCAAGTAAAATAATCTCCATTTACTTACAGTAATATATGAAGAGATTAAGAAGATTTTATTAGATTTTTAGAGACTTCATTGTTTATTTGTCCAGAATAGCTCAAGTTATTTCAAATTTATTCTGGGCTAGAAATAAATAGAGGAGTTCTGCTAAGAAAGAAGAAGCAATGGAAAGTGTACAAGACCAGGAATTGTACTGAGCAGAATGAGCGGTCACTGAGGGCGATGAATCAAGAGTGATAAGGCTCCATGAGGGGAGGAAATGCTGAGCAGAGAGATAAAACCTGAAAATGGTGTCACAGGGTCAGGGTTATGCAACAAAATCAGAAAGCTTCTGTATGCCATAATAGCACAAATACGTAAATATTTCTTTATATTCAGGCAGTTGTAAACTTCCTGAAATTGTAATTCAAGTGCCCAGTAAAACCTTATTATACTTTGATTTAAGATTGCCCAAATGAAAATTCTGGCAATACAGTGACAAAACAGTTCAAGTAAATCTCATTTGCATACATTAACCTCCTTCCCTAAGGCACAAAGCCCTGAGTTGGTCCCTAAATTTACACATCTCTGAGTTACAGAAAGAGCCTAATTACCAAAGGCACCCTAAGTAACAAAGTGGAAACAGACATCCACTTCTAGATAGTGGCTGAGATCTCAAGGGATGGATTACATTTGGGAGGGTCTTTCACCTCCCTCGACAACTCAGAGTGAGCCAGGAGTAGGTTCTAGTAGCCTTATCTTAGGCTCCTCTGTAAAAGCTTCAACATGGCTCATAATTCCTAATCCTTCTTGGAATGTCTCCTTCAGGATATCAAAAGCCAAAATGCACATGGTTGGTCTACACAGAACCCCAAAAAGAGTTGCATGCCTTAACAGGGTTTCACCTGAGAGAAAACTTGCTTGGCAGATAGAAAAACATACATATAAAAAATAAACTGCATTTTGTAATTTTGCCAATCTTGGATTAACACCTACTCAGGTGAAAATAACTGTTTAAGATGGAGGCTTACAGAGAGCAAGCAGAATGGTATAATTCTCATTCAGATGGGCATTCCTTCAATTTATATAATATTCTATCCCTGTATCCTGACCTTATCAACACTGTTATTAGCCCAGTTGTGAAAGGGTGGCAGTGCTGCTGCTGGGTCCAAATCAGCATCAGGTGCTCCTTTGTCTCATGGTATGACCTCATGGTATTCTCCCAATAAGAACTGAGACTTTAGCTGGTCCTGATTATTGCTGTATTATTTTTAGAGTTTTTAAGGCTTGCATACTGTAGGACAAATGGAGAGGTTTTTGGGAAGGCCTATTCGTGAGACAGGAGACAAATCTAATCCTGAAATACTCATGTTTGTCTCTGGTGCCTTGGTTAAACTGTAAACAGTCTACATGAGACAGTCACAAATTCAAACATCCACCACAGGTGAAACCTTTGCCTGTAGAAAAATAAGAAAACAGTCCTTTTACAAGGAGAAGTCACCATCTGGACTATTAGTGGGAAAACAAGAAACTGGTTGCAATGTGCGAAGAAAATTTTAGTGAATATTTTCGGTATGTGGTGCCACCAATTTCATAGTTCTCAGATGGACAGGATAGAGATGCAGAGTTTTTACCAAACCAACTATTTTAGAAATGAGTGAACAGAGGCAAATATCTGACTTCTTCCACAATGTCTAAGGGGTGGCATGGACTGGGCTAAATTAATTTCAGAGAGGTAGTGCCATTGCTTTTTTAGGGGAATGCTGATGAGCCAAAGGCTTAGTTTCATCTCCTGACCTCGTTGCATTACTCTGTTCAGCAGTATCTAATCCCTTAATGATTTATCTCCTTATCCCAGTCCTACAGAATTTTGCTTTTAAATTTGCAATAATTAAATGTTTGTTCTTTTCTAACTCAGTGAATAATGTGCTGCAACTTAATACTTTTGCCTAGAAGACAGTCCCATAGTGTCTGGGGTTTATACTATCAAATCCAACCATGCAACTGGCAGGTGGAATTTTGAGTGGATTTCTCTGGGGATTGTACTTCTCAGGCCACAGATGCAGATACACTCCCATGCCTTGTGAAAAAATTCCAGGACGACTTTTTTAGGTAAAGCAACTTGTCATTCCCCTAAAGAACACATTTTCAGAAGGCTGTAAAACCTCAGTAGAGAGTCTAATGAAATTTACTTGTTCTAAAACAAGGATTACTGTTATATGGTTTTCTGTGTTTTGTGGAAAATATTAAGTGGACTACCATAAATGTCCTTTACTGCGTAATATGGGCCAGCAGAAGACTAACCTGCTAAGATGCCTCTTTCACTGTCCTATACTTGGTAAAACTGCTAAAATCCACTTTGTTCCTGGAAAAATAATTTCTCCTTGGCACACTGGAGAAGAGATAAGTGGTCATCCAGTCTCTGGATGGCACTTTTAGGGGTTACTAGAAAGCTGTTGGAAGTGAGAAAGGTCCTACTTTAACCAGACAGCTGATTCCAGGTGTTGGTTTTGGGCTTTGCCTGTTGCATTTATTTCTGCAGTGGAGTCAGCATCCACATGAATTGAAAATCACAGGCACTGTACTGCCTGCTTTGGAAGCACGCTCCATGGTCAGCAAAGGACATCTCATTCCTGGGTGAACATTTTCTTTGGAGAGATGTCCAGTTTAATGTAGACCCTGAATTAAATAAGCTCTCGAAACAAGCCATCACAACTCTAGTTGTATGTGTTGTGACCTCAGTATTCCCTGGTTTCCATTTTACTGGATTTGTCAGAGGTTTGTATCTGGAATGTTAGCATGAATATTCATTGCTTTTTTTTTTTTTTCCTTCTCCCCAACTAATAATGTGTTCCACAGCAAGAGCTTATAATAGGGCATGATAACCAGAGAGCTTCATATTGAAAATAAATTAATTATCCATACAAAAAAGCATTCTGCCTAGCCATATATAGATCTTACATTTGCTATTTTGTGGTTTTGGTGTTAAATCTTATTTGAGGACTTGAAGCCACTTTCTTTTTCATATGCCTTTAGGTTTGTGCTATTTAAGCCCTGAGTGATTGCTCCTAACTCTCTCCCTTCCCCCTCCTCTTTCCTTTATACAACAAAAACAAGGTCTTTGCATTAAGAATAAGATTGACCACAGGCTATTTTAACATGCCTCAGCAGCCACTGTCTCTCCCCTTTACTTCCTGTCATGTATCCATTTCTACTCATGTGAATCAATCATACCCCTCATTTATAAAATATGGTAGCAATACATATGAAATTAATATAATAATTAAAGAAAATATTATTGAAAGGTCTAAAGAAAAATAATCCTTAAAAATCAAATGTTCAGTCCAGTTAAAAAATTGACATCAAGCATTGTACATGTTCCTTGGAGAGGGTCTTCCGTACTATGTATCTCATGGGTGTCATTGGATGTAATTGTTGCCATGCTAAATATTCATGTATGAATAGTCTGGAATAAATTCTCTTGTAAATTGACAGAGGGCAAGTTAGAACTGTCCTTGAATCTCTCATCTGCATCCTCATTTTTGAAAAACTGTCTCGTTTGCATGTGTGTGTGTGTACTTGGTTAAATTTAACAGGGAAAGCCTCTTTCTTTCTGAAACACTCTGCTGCTTCTATCACTTGTTACTAGCACTGGTTATTTATATCAACTCAGTTGTGTGGGGTAGAAGCCGGTTTAAAACAATTTATGACTGGCAATAGGCCTTTGAGTTGTTGTGCCTGCTGGTCCCACCTGATAGTGCAGTGGGCTCTGCCAGGAGGGATGTAAACACACAGAGCAAGGCAACCTCTGTGGTGTGGTACTCACCATCTGAGCCAGAGAGATGGGGAGAAGAGAGAGAACCTGGGCAGGCTCACACAGGAAGGGTACAGGAAACACTGAAACAGAACCCGTACCTGCTATCCCGAGGTTTCATCACAAGTCATCCAGTCCTCTTCCCAGCAAATACACTGGCACAAATATTTTGGATAGAAATGCTGATAGTCGCGGCAGAGTATTATCTTTTCTGGTGTCAAGCCTCTCTACTAGGTGTTGTCAATCTTTCTTTGTGGGTTATGGGGTCTGGATTCACGTCTTTCCCTGTTTTGATGCCACATAACCTGTAACTCTCCTCACCCCATCTTCTTTTTTTTCCTCTCCTGAAGACCTGCATTGTTAAGGTTGGTTTGGTTGGTTTTTTTCCTTCTCTATGAGTAGTTGTTAACTTTGATATTTTCCTCAATAGAGAGAAAAAGGTGAGGGGTTTTGCACTCTCCTGTGTGCTGAACAGTGACACAATTAAGGCTTCTTCATGTCAGTCTTTCCCAGGTCTCATTACTTGCCCACAGTTCTTCCTCAGAGTTGAACTGTGCTCTGAGCACCTCAGCTCCTTCCTCTGGCCTCTGCTTCCTCTGTCTGCATGCACAGGATCTCTGTGAGATGTCCTTGGGGCAAGGTGGACCCCAGAACATGCCTGTGTGCGAGGACCTGTGTCAGGCTGCCTGATGGTGATGCTGCCTTAATCCTTTCTGTGTAAATTTGATGTTTTTAGGATTGCATCTGTGGTGGTTGGACCCTGGCTGGAGGCCAGGTGCCCACCAAAGCTTCTCTACCACTCCCCACCTCAACTGGAGAAGGGAGAGAAAATATAATGAATGGTTCATGAGTTGAGATAAAGACAGGGAGCTGTCACTCACTGATTACCATCACAGACAAAACAGACTCGACTTCATTGAATTTATTACCAATCAAATCAGAGCAGGATAATGAGAAGTAAAAAGATTATTAAAAACAGCTTCCCCATGCCCCTCTCTCCTTCCCAAAGTTAAGACTTTATTCCCAATTCTCTGCCTCCTCCCCTCCCAATGGTGCAAGGGAATGGAGGCATAATGATCAGCTCATCACACATTTTTTCTACAGATGCTTCCCCCTCAGGAGTCTTTCCCCTACTCCAGCATGGGCTTCCTCACACAGCAGACCTCTACAAACTTGTCCAATGTGAGTCCTTCCCACAGGCCACAGCTCTTCATGAACTGCTACAGCATGGTCCCTTCCTTTTCCCCTCTGTGCAGTCCTTCAGGAACAAGCTGCTCCAGTGTGGATTCCTCTTGGGGTCACGGCCTTCTTTTGGGCATCCATCTGCTCTGGGGTGGGGCTCCTCCAGGGGCTGTGGGTTGGCCTCTGTGGACTGCCCTCCCAGGGCCGCAGGTGGATCTCTGCATCCCCATGGACCTCCACGAGCTGCAGAGGCACAGCTGCTTCACCACAATCTTCATCACAGGCTGCAGGGGAAGCCCACTCCAGAACCTGGAGCCCTTCCTCCTACTACTTCTTCACTGACCTGAGCGTCTGCAGAGCTGTTCCTCTCATATATTCTTACTTCTCTCTCCTCTGACTACAATTACGTCTGTGCAATAACTTCTCGTTTTTTCCCCTTCCTAAATATGTTATCATAGAGCCTCACAATGCCTCCAATCGCTCCCAGCAGCAAGACACTATCCTCTGCAGACATTGAATTACTGGTGCCTTTTTAGCCAAAACCAACATGTGCTTGTGCTGCTGCAGAGAACCACAATCAAACAATTCCCAACATTATCTTCCTGACTATGGACAAGCTGGTTTGAGTGCACGACGTCTACCAGCCAAGGAACTGGCAGAGACCCTTTGTGGTGGCAGAGCGGCATTTTGCAGACCCAGTACTGAAACCAAAGGGTTTCTGTGCATGCCATATGATTTGAGTGGCATCCATGAGGGGGAAAGCAGAAAGTAACAGTGTGCTATGCTTTATGATACATATGTATTTGGAGAGGTCATAGTTTAGCTTGAAAGTTTGAACCAGGCAAAAAGTACTTAAGCAAATCCATAACCACAGTTGTACAGCAAGGCTGTGATATCTGAAAGGATATGGCTGTAAATTTTTGAAAGTGAACATCCAGGCCATTTGGAGGAGTGACAAGCTCCTCATCATGAGCTGGCAGGAGAATCAGCAGTGCTGCAGGACACCCAGGCTAGGACTGGGCAGCTGGAGCTGGATTTAAGACAAGATGATCATCCTGTCAGGAAAGGGAAATTGTCTCTTCTTTTCAGTCCCTCCTGTTGCCTAGTGTGGTGTTGCCCAGTGTTCTGCACAATGGCTTGCTCTGGCAGAAACTTGCTTTGTTGGTGAGGGAAACTGCCTCAGCTACTGCTCAGGTGAAATCCTGCATGGGGCTGAGCCTGGGGCAGACAGGCAGCCCTTGTGCTCGTGGGGCTCCATCCTTGGAAATGAAGGGGACGTGTCAGTCAGCCATGCATTAGGTCTAAAAATCTGAAAACTCTAAAATTCTAGAAAACTTCCCTCTAGTCCCAGAGAGGAAGAAAAAAACAGTGTTGCATTTCTCAGAGTGGTGGTGAGGGCTCTGTCCTGACAGTGGCACTGGCAAGGTTTTGGGGCCAAGGGCGGAGGGACCGGCAGACAGCGCGGGACCAGTGCTGGCCGGAACATGCAGATAGCAGCACAAACAGACTTGGCTCTGGAGGTGAGGTGGTAAGATATATTTTTTTAATTATTGAGCTGTGTACACATTATGAAACCATTATAGAACCAAAGTATATAAAATTCCAAACTGCAAATACCAGCTTATACAAAGGGGTAATAAAATAAATAATACATTAACTAGCTCCAGTACCCTGCATTCATAGACAGTAATGGAACCATATACATCAGAGGCCATAAAAATGCATACATTAAACAGGGTGCACAGTGGTAACTGAGGGTTCATCTTGATGCTTCCTGACTGCATGAGGGTCTATTAGTACTGGGGGATGGGAACACTATTTGCTACTTAAGCAATTATTGATTGAGAGAGGGAAATACAAACCTCACAGATCAGGCCGGTAGGAAAAAGGGTGAGAACTTAGCTTGACATAACACATTAACACTGTAAACAAAGAGGACTTTGAAGGTTATGATGCATGACCACTGTGTCCTGCAGTCCTGGTTTGCCTTGGTGTGGGACCAACAGGGAGGACTGCACTGCATACAGGTGGAACAGCAGCACACCTTGCATGTGCAAGGAGGAGGTGTCCTCATCAATGGTCACTCTGCAGATTTCGACAGGGGAAGAATTTCGCTCCAGAAATAAACATCCTCTGATTCAGGAAAAATGTGGGGCAAGACTCTTCTCTGGCTTCTGTACAGTGTGGCAACACTGGTGTAGCTCAGGTAGCCTTTGGCAGAGAGGGCTGTGTGATATCTTTGTATGTGCCAGAGTCTGTCTGGGTTTAGACTGGAGTGCTCTTCTCCCATGGCTGTGGATATATTTATTCATGCCACTGCATTATAATAGATTTTTCTGGAACTGGCATGATGCAGGGAACATCTAAATTTCTGCATCTACAAAGGAAAACAGAATACTTGGCCAAGAACCCAACATCCAACCCCACCTCACTTCAGGCAATAATCCTTTCAACTCCCTCTTGCTCTGTCTGCTGAAGCCCCATTATTTTTATTTCTGTGCATATGACGTTGTGACCCTGAGAAATAGCAGTGTGCAAGTGCTCTGCTGCACAGTCCTTGTTCTTTGAATAGTCTCTCAGTGGGAGAGTTTGGCATGCTAGGGTCTGTGCATCAAATGGCTTACAGAAGTGGCCTACTTGGAAAATTTGGGGAATCTTATGAATGGAAAGAAACTTAAAAAAAAATTGACTGTCTAGAAGGGTAAAAAAGCATGTATATATATATATATATATAATACTATGATAGCCATCTGATAACATCAGATTAATTCAGATAAAAGTAAAGCTTATTCCTTGACAGGGTTCTGTTGCTTCTTTACTTCCAATGTGGCAGACAGATTCATGCCCAGAAATGTTTTCACTGGGTTTAGGAACCATTCTAAAACAGGAATTTTTTTGTGATTTGAGTGATATGAATATAATTATCCACTTGCTGACACTGAAAATTCATTATGGGGATCTATTAAGACTCCTAATCTTTCATTTAGGATTTCTAATATATTGAGGAAGGAAAAGGGAAATGGAAAGAGAAGTGGAAGAGGAAGAGAGGTTTGGACAGTTCCCTGTACTATTTCTGCTTTCTCTTTGGCAAGTCTTTCATCTGATGCAAGTAAATATTATTCCATTGATTTTACTGACTTCTAATGAGATAAAGATAGAGCGCTGTAATCACATAATGCCGTCTGAGGCACAGTTTACATCCTCATTTTTGTTCTGTCTACAGACAAAATGTATGTTTGATTCTTGGGCACCATGAACTGAATCTGTATTTCCGTGCTTTGCTCTCTGTCTGGGTCAGGGTCTGATCTCTATTTCCCTGATACAGAGCTAACAGGTTTATGTTGGTGTGGAAATTGTGCTCTGTGTACACTGATGGAGCAGAGACTGGAGCTCGTGGCTTCCTCTTCTTCACTTGCAGAAACCCAAATGTAATCCATACAGGAATCCATTAAATTGTAATAATTAATTTCATGGGGGGAAGAAAAAAGTAGGAAAAATTTGTTTTGAAATACATGTACTGAGCAGATGCCATGCCATCTCAGGTACACTGAGTTGACATGCATTCTGTTTTAAAATGCTGTATGATTTCAACTATCAGAAGGGTTTGGAAAGTGTTATACCCTTGACAATGACCTGTATTACAATTAAAGCTCATGATTATTTGCCCAAGAAGACAACAAGATTTGCTATGTAATTTGAGCAGCATTTATAATACTGCTACCCATGTTGTAAGCTGATTATAAATAAAGTTCAGCAGAATTGCTTCCATCAGAAAATCAGAATTCACAGTCAAATAAAGTGTACAACCCTGATGTGTAGTTGCTTCTAACTGCTACTGTACATAAATCAGATTCTGCTTAGCAACTGCTGCATATCATGTTTATTAAACACCTTCTGCTTATTACAGCAGAGGGTACTAAAAATTCTTCATGAAATTTTCTCAAATATCTTTTCACATCTTGGATATTTTTTAAAGGTCTCATTGCAGTGAACAGAATCCTTCTGCGGAAATGGTACTTGGGGGCTCTCAACATGTGCTTCCTGTTCCAGTCAGTCACATGGAAAATGTTCTCAGTTTACAAACCAGACAAATTGTTTTGTGTTGTTGCTTTAGTCCTAAGGCTCAACCCAGCATAAGGAGAATCAGGCTTCCTACTTTCAATATCATTGAGCATTTTGTTAAAAGTAATGCTCTTTATGAGTTCTGGGAAGTATTTGAAAAAAGGCTATTTCTTAAGGAGGTAAACGTGTCTCTGTGCCCCAGAAGCATGCTGCAGCAAGTGACAGTTCAACAAAGAAAACAATCCTTTACTCATCAGTGATTCTTTGGCACAAGCTTCTGCTATCAAATAATTTCTCAGGGCTAGTCCACCATTTCATAAGTGACACACATTCATCACAGTGCCCCACATTTACACACTACAACGGGCCTTTTAAACTAGTCACAGATGCTACAGGGGTCTGATAGATTGAAAATAGTCAGCTGCATACTCTGACAGCCATTACTGTCACAGTGTATTCTAAAACGTCAGGCCCCATTTATATCTCACAAAAATAAAATAGCACTAGAAATATCAGCTTTGAAATAACTTTCAGTCCATCTCTTGTAGCTCCTTCTCTGCTCTGCTCTTGTCCCAAGCTTTCAAGCTTTTCTTGACTGTTGTGTGTTTGTCACTTCTTGATCTCTGTCTTCCAGTTGTAGTACAAATGTCAAATCTTCAAATCTCAGACATTTGTACTACATTGCTCCATCTCTGCAACTTCTGCCAAGCTGGCCACAAAGTGTTGCTAATCTGTTTGTGCAGCTAGCTGGGGTGGAAGGACTCTGTGAGGGTTAAGCAGACCCTCCATGCAGGCTGTCAGGCCAAATGCTTCTGTGGACTGGCGATTGCAGCTCTGAACTCTTCCTGGTATATCTATATATACACACATATAGACATATGTATATGCTATACTGTATTCTTTGCTGGTCTCCCATAGCTCATGTGCAGGACTGTGCTGATGTGAGTGCCCACAGGGCAGCAGCACTAGCACGAGTGCCATACAGACATAACCAGAATGTTGCCAAAAGCCTGCGCCTCTTCCACTGTGGATGAGGCCACTGAAACTCGTCCATCGAATCTCAAGTGGATTACTTTGATTCACTGTCTGCAAAGATAAACAAAGTAGCAACACAGAGATTACAGCACTGCAGAATACAGTGGCCCAGGTCTCCACCAGGACAAGTGTGGAACATGAAATTGGGCTCTGTTCTACACTCTTTTCTCTAGGACTGTGGTTGGCATCAACTCAGGCTCTGGCTTTGATCTGTAAATCCCTCAACGAATTAATGCTCGTCTATATGACGAAGTACCTCTTGAGGAGTGAGAGCCATGCACCTCTTCAATCATACAGCCAGTCTGCACGCATGTAGATTGCATGGGAAATGGATATAACCACTGTGGGTTACGATGAAGAACTTCTATCCCAGGACAGAACACTCTTCCTCAGCAGAAAGTCTCACTCTGATCATATTGCAGCCTGCATTGTGGCTTTCTTACAGATCAATTATTGCTTGATTAACTATATAGGTAGCTGGAAACTGGGAGAAACACTGGGAGGTTTCGTGACACCGTAAATCTTAGAAGCTCTTTATCATAATTTATAAACTTTTCTTTCTACTAATTGTGCATATTTCTTTGCTGCAGAGCTCCTGCCTGCAATACAAGCAATGAAAAATGTTACCTGGATAAGAATATATTTACATAATCATGAGCTAATTACTGTTTGTCATAAGTAAAATCAAGGAATTATTACCATGCACAACTTGTTTAGTTGTACATGGATACTGTTGAACTGCTGCCTTGTTCTACCCTAGAACGGGTTGTATTTGCAAACAGTGCATAAAAAATCACTCAGCTAACAGCCAGACACACTTTCTGTTTCAAGATGTGCTGCTCCTTCTCTTCACTCTGGTTTTTTTTTGGTGGCATTCCTCCTGATTTAGTCTAGTGTTCCTGTGGGTGGAATCTGGCACAAAAAGTATGTAAAGAGCTTTATACCCATCTGCATCAAAGGTGCTGTATAGATATCAATTAGTAATAACAACATTCAGACACTTCAGGTGTATTTGAAAACAGTTGGCAGTGCCTGATGCTGGAAATACAGAACGACTATATCCTCAGTTAGGTAAACTGGGATGGACCTATGAATTCCAGCTGAGCCTTACCAGTTTATCTCAGCTGAGGATCTGACTCCTAAACTCAAGTCTCTCCCCAGCACCAACTCAGGACCCAGCCAAATGCACACTGTAGCTTCTTGTTTTAATTAAAGAAGTGGAAATTATTTTCTGTTTTGGAAAGTTGTTGGGAATGATGTATGGATAACAGCTTGAGAATTCAAATTATGCCACGGATCAGCATGACCTGCAAGAAGCAAAAATGTTTTGACTACTACTCTAAGCAAAATTGAGAAGGATGTCATAGATTATCCTTGCGTGCACAAATCCATAGCTGCATGTTTTATGCTGTTTATACGTAGCTTTATTAACAAAAGTTCACTACTAAATTTCAGTGCTTGTTTGGGAAAACTTCAAAAGTAAACAGTGCCAAAGAGCACTGTGCTATTTTTCCACAGTTGAAGTTTTGCGCATTTTCGTGCATTTCAGAGGATTTTTTGTACCTATGATCAAGGTAAAAGAGCAAATCTAAAAGAATAACAGTTAGTCTTTGATTTTTGGAAGCATTGTGTTATGTACAATGCACTGAAGCATCAATCATGCTGATATGATAAGAACAAGACATATAAAAGGATGATGTTCTCTGAGATTTTCTTAAATCACAATGCTCCTAACTTCACTACATGCTTCATGTACATTTTGAAAAGTCCCTATCAGCTGTATCCAAGTAACTAATATGTGTTAATGCAGCTCTCTAGTCTTCTTTTCTTCCCTTTCTCTTCTTCCTTTTCCCCCTTCCTTATTAAAGGCAATTTCTTTCCAGCCATCACCAGTTTGTTATTAGAATGTTACCTTCTTTAGCAGATTATGATTGCTAGAATCTGATAGATTTTGATGGTCTTGGTTGTCTTCATGTCATGTCAGTGTAGTTTGAAATTAAAAATATTGAGACTGCTTCATAGTTACCTTGATTGCTCTAAATGGACAAATTGGCAGTGCTTTACTTATGCTAGTGTAGATGTAAGGAAAGAGAGCTCCACAAAATCAAGAATTGTACAAATACAGTTGAAGATCTGATTATGCAGCTGACACATCTAGAGGGAATAATACTTCATTGCTGTTATTTCTCCCAGTGTTTTGTTTGTGGTAGAACTAAGGAGATTTTTTTATACTTGTCAAGCACCAAAACCCACAAGTTCTATTTAAAATTCTCTAATGCAGTTGATATGCTGCTGGAAATTTAATCAAAGCTACTTTACGGAATATGTTTGGAAGACTTTTCAATCTAGAAAGGAAAACGGATTCAGGTTAGGAGGCTGAGGGAAACAGGTATTTTCTATTATGCTGCGAATTTTGTTCCTAAAGCTTCTTATGTTTTCTTCTGCCATGTAGGATGCAAATATCTCTCATGCATATACTGGTCACAGTTATCAGTGTTTTTTAATAATGGTTCAGGAAAAAGCACGACACACAACTTCTTTACAGCTCTAGTCCTCCTGTTGAAAGCCTTACAGTGTTCAATTTGTATACCTGCTTTTTTCCTAACAAGAAAGATTATTTCTCAGGCTAAGTATATATATTTTTTTCTGTGACATTATACAAGTAATAGTATTCTTTTGTACTTGTACAACAATTATGGGAACAAAAGCCTTACTAAGCACAGCCCTCTTCAGAGTGAATTTGCTGTAGCACACAAAAGGAAATCAAAATAAAAGAAGATATTTATGTAATCAGTGGTAATATGTGATCAGCTCTGTGCCTCTGTGTTTTTAGGCTTCTACTTGACACTTTCTTATGAAACAGTAGGATCACTTGTAATAACATCTTTGCCTAGCCATATTTGTATTGATATGTATAGAACAGCGTGTTGAAACTCCCCTCTAAGAAGATCCTTGAGGTCACATAAAATAAACAAACAAATAAACAGACAGACTTTTCCTCCTTAAGCTTATCTTGTTGTGATCATAGAAGGTGGGACATCCTTCTCCTGTTTGATTATCCTAGACTATTAAAATCAAAAGCCTGATGAGTTAAGTACACATGTTCGTTTAAAAACGTGGGGTTTTTCCTCATAAGCAAGACACTTATGGGAAATTATCCTTTTACTGTATATGTTTTCATTTCCTTCTCAAATACATTGGGGTGAGAAATGGGGTGGGGGGCAGGGAGAGAGAGAGAGAACCTTTTTTGTTAATCCTCTGCAGGAAACAACAACAATGAATCCCCCTTCGGCAGCTGTTTTGTTCTTCAAATATCCTATCACTTTTAAAACTGATGGTGAAGGAAAGAATGCATTAATTTTCAACCAGATTGGGCTTCAGGAAAAAAGCAAGTTCTAATGCTGAAGAACAACATGGCATAATGTTGTTTTCCAAAACACCCCCAGATTTGTCTTTCTTTTTAATGTTCTTCACTTTGCTTCTTAGAAAAGGGGTTAAAATTAGTAGGCACATTTCATATTAGCGTATTTCATGCAATAAAGCATAAATTATTTAAAATAACACGACCTTTTATCTTGCACCTTTTGAAGGAAGCAAATTAAAAATGTAAATTGGGAGCTAATTAATATGCAAATGTATTCATTCGCAGTTAACAATTAGCAATTAAACCTGCAGTGTCTACAAAGAGCACGGACAAAATTAGTAACTTAATTTATCATTAAAAAATGAAAACGTACACAAAATTTTAATTGACTTTCAAAATATTTCCCCTGCTTTTTCCCTTTATTTTTAATACAAAAAATCATATTGAGCCTTAGATATATAGATGAAACTTGCTACCTACAGCTTTCTGGTGAAGTTCATTACAAAAGACTGAAAGGGAATCATGTTAGGAAAAGTTTGGCTTTTACACGAGGTGAATTAAAAAGACTGCTGATTTGTGTTAGTCACTCTCCAAAATGTAGGTATTTCAGGACATATAGCACATACTCTTAGTGTCTAACTGAGCACGTAGAAAGTGTGTGTGTGTGTATGTATTTATTAAACATGCAGAGGCAGTTTGAAGGTTTGTGCTTTGGTGTTTGATGCTTCAATAGAAGAACAGGAACACAGGATATTAACAGACAATAAATAGCTGAAAAATCTAAATAAGATACTGTAGATAGATAGTCACGCATGTTTATATTTAATGCTTGGTTATTCCCCTTTTACCAGTTTTTCATCCCTTTTACTTTTAGAGGAGTTAAAAAAAACCCTCTGCATATATTACTGCATTTTATGTCCATTTTCTGTGTTTTCTCATAATTAGCGCTGCTCTTTCTGCAGATGTGAGCCCGTATTTTTTAAATATTCTCTTTCTAATGTCATGCAGTGTATTATAAACAAGATGTGGTTAGTTTTACAGAAATACTCACAAACATTTGTTTGTGTAAGAGCCACAAGACTAGGATCACTCACATTTTTGCCCTCTCCTGTACATATTTCACAAATACTTTCTCACCAAAATTTTGTTTGAAAATGTTGCTCGGAAATTAATATAGTGCGATGTTTCTACATGTGCATATATGGAAATCTTCAGCTCCACCAAGTCAAAGTGCACAGATTTTTGTGTGGCCATTTTGGGAGTTCTTTGTGGTGCAGGACGTTATCCAACTGAGGGGCAAGAATAACAGCATATGGCCTAGGTGGCCAAGCACGCAGTGTGGCAGCACAGTTTCCAAGCCAGGCATGATTTGCCAGCACCTTAGTTCAGGCTCTTTGTGAAGTACAGCCAGCACATAATCAAATCAGCAATTGTAATAACTAGTTTGCAAGCAAGTCAAGAGCTAAAATATGTACGTACAAATTAATCATCATATCATTTTAAATTTCAATCAAAACACAACTTTGAGTTTGTCAATCTGTATATGACAAAGAGGTAAAATAATCAAATAAATTAACTGAGAATGTGTAACTTTTCGTTTCCTCTTAATCCCTACAAGATCGGTATTTGCTCCTTGTTTGCAGCCTTTTTACAATGTTATTTAAATAGCATCTGCTATATTCCACTTGCAATTACTCTGTTTTAATCAATTTAGAGTTAACTTTTTTTGTTAAACTCACTTTTATCAACAAAGCCCTTTGGTTGTTCCCTTCCTCTTGTTCTGTTGTTTCTTTTTAAAATATTCAGATTACAAGTGTTTGCACTTGTGTTTGAAATAGCCTCTTGTTTGACGAAGCCAGGTTTTTCTGCCAACAGGACACCTTTGTGTGCCAGTGTAAAGCTGAGAAAGAATTGTTGTTACTGGGATTTGTTCTGAAGCTGCTTGGTAACTTCTCGCTCCAGAGCTGGGAAGTGGGGAAGGCAGCAAGTGGGCGAGCTCTGTGAGAGCTGCCTGGTGATAAGCGTGAGGCAACAGATTCCCTTTTCTTCCTGTGCCCTGTCCTCGAAAATACTGCTTATGCAAGGTAATAACAAACCAGTTAATTTGGTTCGATGGGCAAAGGGATGTCTAATTCCATGTCGATTTCAGCAGTTCAATGTGCTGAATATTGTCACAGATGACTTGAATTCTGAGATTGTTATTTTAACCCTTTAGTCATTTCTGTCTGGAGATTTTATATATAAGAAGTTAATCTAAGGGAAATGACTGCATCTTGTCCTGAAATTTGTATGTGTATATATACTTGTATTATCCATATCTGTATTTGTGAGGAAACAAAAAGACCATCAATGATGTATAACTTTTTGCAGAAGACCAGTTTAACAGATTTCAGTCCTTTCAAATTAAAAAGAACAAAACAATGAGTTTTGTATTACTAGAAAAATTATTTCTATTAAAAAATATTTCAAGAACAACTCTTTCTGGCTTGTCCTGATAATTATATTTTTTTATTTGTAAAAAAAAAATCTATATAGATATCTAAGTTGGAACATTATTAAAATGAGAAACTGAAATTTAGGAATTAAATGAGATGCTTTATCCATACATGCAGCAATAGTTCAGGCATACTGCAAGATTCCATGATTACAGACACTTCAGAGATACATATGTGCACACACCTACCTGCTCATTAGAAATATTACATTTATATTTCATGTAACTTCTACTGCTTTCTGAAACATTTATATTTATATGCTAGAAAAATATGAACTGATTGGCATACAGCACTGTTTTAAAAATATTTAAATATGCCAATGGACCTCTCCTGGGTCCTTACTTTGCAGCTTTTCTAACCGGTAAATTAACAGGGATTTTTTCAGGATGCACTTGTAGGATTTGAACATATTTCTCTACTGGAAAAGTTATTTCATGGAAATAAAAATCTGAAGATAGCTGCACCTTTTTATCCAGTGCTGGGTTTTAAAGAACTTAATAGCCTCTCAGTATTTTTAATGCCTGTGATATTACACAGCTAACAAATAATTTCAGAATTCAGTTACCACAATTAGGAATTTGAAGCAGGTGGCTCAATAATGGGGCTTTTTCATTTCATTTATTAGAAGGGGGAGGAAAAAGCCCAGCAACGCAGAGCTTCATTTATTTTCATCAGCTCCACAGTAAGAGCATGGCAATTTGCAACACCAGAATCATTTCAAGTACAGCTTTGCATACATCATTCATTTCTTTAGTTTTAAAAGCTTCTTATCGTTCAACCAAAATTTGAAAAGATAATTTCCTGTCTAAAGTCCAATCTGGTCTGAGCATCCTGGCTGCTTTTTAACACTATGTTGGCTTCCTTGGTAAGCAGATGGAGTGTCGGTGTTACTGCTGCGTGACCCCCAGGTGAGTGTGACTTTGCCTGTGTGTGCCTGTGCGTAACACATCCGCAAGCTAGAGCTGTGCACGATATCCAATTTCCAGCTCGAAGTTTGCCTCACCTTCCCCTGTTCACTAGGAAGAGAATTTAATTTAATTTCGCTTCGGTCCCAAGGCTGGCAGCAGAAGCAGCACGCTCCCAGCAGGAGGATGCCGTGTTTGCAGCGATGCAGCCGCGGGTTGCAGCCCGGCCGCACGGAGGGCAGCACTCGCCAAGGCTCCGGCAGGGCCTGGGTGTGCACCACCCTCTCCATCCCACTGCTTCTTCCGTGTGCTCTCTGGTGTGTGGGCGCATGTGGGGGGCTTGCACCTCGTGGAGAGCCCCCCTGCCTTCTCAGGGAACGCAGCTCCAGATGCACTGGCAGCCCAGGAGTCACTGCTTTGAGAACAACAAATCTCTGCTGTTCTTGTGCCATAATAAAGGTGCTTCGCACTGTGTGAAGGTGCCTCAATTTCTGAATGTATAGTGAGGGGTCTGGGCAATGGCTAAGGAAGAGATCGAGGAAATATGGTAATAGTCTAGGGCCAGGTGACGGGTTTTACTGTGCATTAGCAGGTTGCTCAGGTTTAAGGAAAACAGAGGCCGGGAAGTGGTGCCTGATGCTGCCAGTGGTGGGCTTTGCACCCTCAGAGCGTCTCACAATTTAGAGAGCGATTCAATGCTGCAATCACAACTGCTGTCGTGGAGCATGAGTGAGCTATTGCTGCCCACTGTCCATTTGCAAACATGCAGCCTCTTCCATCCACAGGAATTCCTATCAGAAACCTCCCTCAGGTTCAGAATACAGGCGGAAACTTTGTTTGGAAGCAATCTCTCTCAAGACTTTGAAGCCCCCCTGCACTGTACCATGGGCCCTGCGAAGCTGAACCAGCTTGTGTTTGCTACTGGGCTAAGTGCCCAACAAAGAGCCCCTTACCATGGCAGAGAGAATCTGTTACACACGATACCATATTAAGCAATTAACAGGGTTGTGGGGCTGAGCCTAGTGCCTATCCTCTGCAGTTTAATCATTTCTCTGTTTGCGAGGTTTCTAGCAAATAAGACATACATGTTCCTCGCCTTAGCACATCAACAGTGTCTACAGGAAAGGCAGAGACACAACGTGCACTACTGATCTGCTCAGGAACAGGGTCATTTTGGGCACTACTAATCGGAGGAGGTGCAGCTTCTCAGTTGACTGCTCCTGTTCTGATTGCACAGTCAGCTGCCTGCAGACAGGATGCCTTCCCGGTAAGACCTTGTCCAAACATGCACAGCATCATGTGGAAATTTTGCAATTCTTTGTATGAATATGTACTTGACAGTAAGCATTACTGAAAAGATTCTGCTTTTTGCCCAGGTGTTACTGCTTTCAAACCAGGTAGGGAATATTGGTGATAATTTAAAATAAAAAACAAACAAACAAACAAAAAAACACCCCAGGATATGATTCTTAGCCCTTAGAAGCTTCCTTCTGCAGAGGAATAGGAGGGTTTCTCATCTGCACAGTCACAGCCTTCAGGGCTGTTTGTACCAGCAGCCTCAACACATCTCCACCAGCGCTTGCAGTAGGAGGGTGCCTCGGCCCCAGTCTCAGATTCTGCCGCCCCAGGAAGCAATTGCTCGCCCTTGGATCTCCTCCACGCAGCCACTCCTCGCACTGCTGGCACAGCTATCTGCTCTTTGACACGAGCTCAACAACCCTGTATAAAACTGTCCTTTCCCTTGCTGGAGGGAACATGAACCCCCCGATGTTTCACTTTAAATTGACACAGCCCACAGTTAACACCACTTCAGGATACTGTATCCTACTTCAGTGTAGTTCACTGCAATGCTAGGCGTAATGGCAGGATTACACTGAAATGTGAATAGTGCAGCTATGGAACTTGGGGATTGGATCAGCCCATTTACATTAAGGTATCTATGAATACCTTATATGCTGAGGAGCCTGAATAAACTGAATTAACAAGAAGAGAGCAAACTGTCTTTGTAAACTGACTCACTGTGTGCACAGCCCACACAAAGCGGTAAGTAGGGAGCCTCAGCTAGGGAAAGAAGCTGTAGAGGGTGAAGGAAGACTGTCCAGTGAGTGGAGCACTATTGCAAGTGGAATTGACACTACAGACTTGAGCCTCAGTCTGAAGGAAACACGGAAGCACCCCAGGCCTTTCATTCCCCATGTATAAATGAAGATGATTTTATCAGTCATCTAATGAAATGATTTGAGTATTATTGAAATAGGGAGATATGTGTCTAAGATAGATGAATGGACAGATGGTTTACAGTCTCATCCTGCCCACCTGCTGCAGAACACAGCTAAGCCTACTACAACTGTGTTGAATTATTTGTGAAGCATAGGAACTGCTGGTCTAATAAACCCCCAGCGAAAAAAGCAATGACAGCAGTAATGAAGGCAGCTCCCACATTTGCACAACAGCTCATATTTCTGAATAGCTAACAATTACTTCATAAAGATGTAGCTGTGTTTATTTTTTCGCAGACAAAAACCTGAAATCCTGATGTGATCTGTGCTACTGGTCTCTTCCAAACACTGGCTGCCTCAATAAGAAAACAGACATCAAGACTGTACATTGTGACACGGACTACATCTGCTCCATCATGTGGACATTGAATTGACATGCTGCAGTTACCTTAGAAAGGGACACATTGACTAGTGTTTAGTTTGTTTCCAGAATAGAACACTTTTCATTCTTTATGACATCCTAAAGTAGCTATACCCAGATTCTGTAATGATCTATTTGACAGTAGGGAGTCCCATGAAGTCTACAATAGTTCTTACTGACTTATATGTCATAAATTTTACTAGAATGATAGAAGACTCACATTGCTTTTGTGATCAATGAAGCGTTTCCTTATTAACCAGGGACACCAGTCCTGTCCTTTCTGAAGTTAGTGAGAAATAATGTTGCTTCTTACACATTTTTTTATAAGGCCTTACTACTGCTCCCAGTCATCAGTAATGAGTTAAATATTGGTATTAACATTGTTTACTTTTGTTGGATGGTTTGTTGATTGCTAGAACCCGGCATGTCATTTCTGGCTATTCTGTTGTTATTGTTTCTCCTCAAAATTTAGGAAGAGGAATGTTGTTACAACCTTAAATTTATCACTAAAATCGGATGCATTTTGGTGCAATGCAAAGAGGCTGGTTTTATTTAGGCATTCAGAAATTGATATCTAATTAAATTTTGAAATGAAATGTTAAAAGCAGTGGGTGACAGACTGTCTGTAGGCGTGTCCCCTGAGGTGCTCCCTATTTTATTTGTTAATGATCTTTCTTCATTGCCCACACTAAGCCAAGCTCTAAGAACTACTGCTATAGCACCATTATTCAGCATTTAATTTCTCACAATCTTAAAAAAATTAAAAATAATAAAAAATTCACACTATACTGAATTAGTTGCTCATTTAAGCCCTCAGTGGTTAGGACTCTGCTTCTGTGTACACTTATCTCTTCCTAGTACAAATACTAAAGTATTGTTTTGCAATCACAAGACTCTGGCATTGAAAAAAGTGAAGTGATGTGGGGTAGATTAATGAACTCAAACTGTTATGACAAGAATTTGCGGATGACCAAAGACTGAGATCTGATTTTAACTGTTCTACCTGGAAAAGCATAGATGTGTAAAGAAGTGACTTAATGGCAGATATGAAACCTAAACCCGGAATTTTAACTTTTACCTTTCGGAATTTTTTCCTTGTTTCTTTCTTTTTTCCCTATCTCCCTTCTCTATTAAAACAATGTCAAGAGGCTACTTCTGTCTGACTTTAAATGAATAGAAATGTTCATTACATTTAGGTCTCTTCAGTTATCACTAAACAGACATTTTCTTGTTGCCTTTTTAAAATGTTTGTTTGCTTGGGTTTTTTTTGGGGGGGGGGGAGTGTGTGTCTTTGTTTTGGGTTTTTTTGGGTTTTTTTTTTTGTCATCACTGATATATCTCTGATACAAAGAAAGGCACTGGAGAAATGCATTAACAAGTATATGTAGTAGTCTTTTCAGCCTGTGCCACTGGATGGCTCAATGTGTCACAAAAGAAATCTCTGTTAGCACTATAAGTTAAATTCAGTTATTCAGTTTGTGAAGAAGCTACTTCTCAAGGAAGATCTGAACATATTTTGCTAAAGATCAGAGCAGCTGTGATGGTCATGTTATTGCGAAATGTGAAGTTTCCTTTTTCTACAATTCTGTAATACCATTTTCAAAGCCTCCTGTAAAAGATGGATATAAATTCTCCTCTGTGGAGAGCAAAAATGGCTTTGGGCAATTGAGTTTGCTTTTCGATACTAAGGAATCAAGAACAGTATGTAAACACTAACTTGGTGGTTCAAAATTTGCCTGTTCATGGACTTGGTAAAAAACATATTGTTGTGGCTGCTCCTTACCACTGGCTTAAACAGAGCAGGACCAGGTTTGGTGTATGTTGGAGCATGTGTCTGTGTGTGAAATTAAACCACAAAGCAGAGAGACACTTCAGAATAGTTCCCTGCCTAGACAAACTCTAACACTTTGCTGCTCTTCAGTCTGCAATAATGACTGCAGAACAGATAGGGCTGTTTTTTCGTTTGTACCCTGTTTTTCTCTAGGAACTGTACTAAAACAACCAGACTATTTGCAGTTGCTGACATAAGTTGGCAATCATTGTTTTTTTACCAGTCTTGATACAGGTCAGTTGCTCAAATCTAGCCTATGATTACCCATGCTTCTGGTCCCTGAGCTGTCCAGTCCTATGTGTTTTGGTTAGTAATGATGGCAGCAAAAAGAAACCAAAACTCACCCTTTACTGTCCTCTGCTATGGATCTTGGAAAAACATGATGCAGCTTGTTAATAATGAAACTCTTTATTTAAGATGTAGCTTGCTGTACTAGCCTGAAATTTCAACTGCTCTTTGAATGATGATGTATCAAACTGTCTGCATTATAAATATGCTTTTGGAGCTGCTCTGTTTTTTGTGATAGCTGTGTTGGATTCTGAGTCATAAAGGTTATAAAACAGATACAATAGACTATATTCTGCCACTGAGGTGGCATAGTTCAGCATGACTGAGTCACTGCTCTGAAGAGAGACAGCACTGATTTTTATGCAGGGTATTGCAAGTCAAGCCTGAAGTGCATTGGCAGAGCTGCATTGTAGCAGGCAAAAAACTGCTCCTTAATACATAACTAATTTTACTTGTACATTTCACATTTTTTCCAGATACTCATCTTTACCATATAACATTCTAAACTACGTTTTTGTACAAGTGACCCAAGATAATTTCAAGCAATAAAAAGGGAACAAATAAAATTCTGAACCATTGTAAATGGTCAACTTGGCAGGTGCCAAGAGTAGCATGTGTGGCCATGCTAAACAAACTTGGCTGGGAAACTTGAAGTTGGCAAGTATCTTCTACCTGCTGCCTTGTCTGCTTCAGTTTCTCTCTTTCCTCAGCTGGAAAAATTTTACTTGCTAGAGTAGTAGAGCTCTTTGCAAGAGTCATGTCTTCTTTTTCCTCCTTCTCCTGCCCCTGCTTGTCCTTTTCTTTATAATCAGTGCTGATTTGAAAAGGTTTTCCAGTTGGCAAGGTCTTCTCTCCAGTAACCCCAGTTTTGTTCTCCTTGCCCTCTTCTGTCTGGACTGTCTGCCCTCTTTGTGCTTTTTCTATTTCCCAACAACTTTTGTGCCCAGAACACCAGGTGCAATTCTTTTCTCCTTGCCACCAGACCAAACCCCTCAGCTGCCCACTCCTACCTGCTGTCGTCTCTGTCACTCATCTGTTAAATCCCCAGGCTTCTTTTATTCCTAGGCAAATGTCCCTTCTGGTTCTTTCTTGGAACATCTCCTATGGGTTTTCTGAATGGTTCCGTGTGTGTATTTCTCATGATGATTTTGGTTTTCTTTTGGCGTTATTTCCTCTGTTAGTATACAGTAGGGCACAAGACTATTTTAATGTTCTGTTTTGTTTACTAGTACCCTGAAAAGTTTTGCAGCCTATTATTGATGAGAAATATAAATTCACAATGAATCAGAGGTGAATAAAACACTGTTAGACCACACCTTTAGTGATTCATATCCAATCCAGGCTCATATTGTCCTGGTAAAGTTACCACATAAGGGCAGACAGGTTGATTTGCATTATGCTATGTTGTTAATTTGAAAAAAAATCCCCTTCATCTAAAACTGGTGTTTCACAAGGAACTTTTCAGATGCTCTACAATAATCTGCATCCCTTACCTTATGCTTAGCTTTCCATTGGGGGAAAAATAAACCAACAACCTTGAGGCTGTGAGTTAAATATGGCACTCTATGAAGAAAATTACCCATATGTCCTTTCAGTCTTTTATGCTTTCCATCTTTTGAGTGTTTGGTAAGTAAAGATTATTATACATAATAAATTAGAATCTTAATCAGTAATAAAACTTCAAACACTTCTACTCAGTGTATTATACCTGCTACATGAATTAATGGTTCGCAACTTCTGGCTTGTTCTAAAGACCAGGTACAAACGTTTTTCAGGATATCCCAAAGAAGATACACACCTACACATGCACACCTCCTCCTTCCATCCACCTTTGTGATTCTAGGACGATATAATAGATTTATTATTTCTAGCAGATGCTCTGGCAATTCAGAGATGTGACAAACAACATTTGCAGGAAAAGGTTATGCATCCTATCTGACCAACTGCATAGAGAAATGGCAAACTTCCATGCATATGATTTTCCCTTTCAATTCTTTTTATATGAGAAAATTTTCTTGCTCATTCTGAGCATTCCCAAACATAGCCTTTCCCTCTTTCACATGACGCAAAAATTGGTCACTACACAATTACATTTTGAGCTTAATCTAAACTACAGAACAAAGATATCAGTGCTGAAGTGGTAGCAAGTGTATCTTTAGCTGACTATGTAGGACTATATTGTTTCTGGTTATGTAAGTAATATTGTTTGGGATTTTTTAAAACTTCTGGAACAGTTGTGTTTGTTTTTTGATGCCTGGGGTGTGAGTGCTGGTCCTCTGTGCTGAGTGCCATATCATGGGGTCTTGATTCAAGAGTGAGAGGCAATGTAGCATCTATGTTGAACAGGTACTCCATGATAGCTGACTACAGAAACAGAGCATTCCATCCCCAAACAAGTGCTTGAATAACATTCTGCACGAGCAGGACAGAGAGATAGCATATGCACTTTGAGATAATTCAGCTCTGTCTGCATGCAGGGTCAAGCAAACAGCACCAACGATTTCATGCCTGAACCAGGCAGAACTGTCCCTCTGCTTGAAGGCTGTCTCATGCACAAACAATATAAAGCCAAGTAAACAGCAAACACTCAGGAAACATTTTCAACTTTAAACAAATAACTTCATAAAAAGGGTAAAACACCTGATCAGGCAGTCTACTCCTTTTAAAGTAGTTGCACCCTCTCAAGTTTTCACAACTAGAAATGCAGGCAAAGCAGGCTCTATTTTGGGGCTCTGCAAATAAATTATGCATTAAAAATATGCTCCTACTTTAATGATCATTCTCAAAAGGCTCTTTGAAAATGAAGGAAAAGCAAAGTTTACTTTGGTCAAGGAGACGGGACACAATTCTAAGAAATATTCAAGAATAAGTTATATAAAATTCATGAAGCTGGAATATTTACTCTTTTACCCATCAATTTTGACCCAGCTCAGTTACTTTCATCAGGAGAGATGGAATGCTTTATACTTATACCCTTTCTAGCAGTCAATATAGTATTGACTGTATTGCAGCCAATGTAGCCAGTGTAGTGATGAGATACTGTAGTTTTCACAAGCTTTCATTAGGTTTGCTGTGAAATGTCATGTTCTCATATTAGTCATCCTCTCTGCTTTATATCTTAGAAGATGCATTTCAAACTGTTTTTAAAGTACATTATTATTCAGCTGTTCACCAAAATAGACCAATATACATTATAATATGTTTACAAGGTGGCAGTCTTACAGTTCAACAATTTAAAACTTACATTCCATCTGACATAGATATAAAATTGTTTCAGATGGCTGTGCTTACTTTTTGGAGCAAGTAGTTCTAAATGAAAAGGTTGATGGCTTCAATTTGATTATTAGCAAGTAAAAGAACACTGAAAGAAATATTGCAGTCAGTATGTTGATATTCCAGGGAGAATGAAAAATGTTTAGTGGACAGTTTAGAATACTGTCAGTGTCATAAAAATTGCTGAACTTGCTTCTTTATTTATATCATTGAAGTGGATTTAACACCATTTAAGTATCTTCAAAGCCACGTCATTACTGAAAAAATTAGCAGTTCAACAATAAATGGTAAACACTTTCTTCCTGGTATGCTTCAATTGAATATGAGCTATAGGCAGGTGGAGAGGGACAAAGCTTAGCAACTCCTGTCGAAAAGCAGCCAGTCTGCTGGGAATGCAGAACTCCTCACCTCCACCATGAGACATGCAAGGACATCTTTCATACGCGTGGATGGAGTCAGGTTCAAGTATGTGAAGGGAAAGAAGGAGGTGGAGGAATGGAAGGAAAAGGCAGAAATTTAAGCTATGGTCCCAAGAACAAATTATAAAACAGAAAGCCCATCAGATTCAACACAATTTTTCTCTGCCCTGGTAATTTCACTGTGGCAGAGGACAAAACTGATTATCATGTTTTCCTAGTTGCTACTACTATATTAATTAATTCAATGCTTTCAGCAGATGTCTGCATGAAAATACGGCGGCTCTACTTGAAAAAACAGATCTTAAAAACAGAGGTCTTAGGAGGTGAGATAATACTCAAGTAAAACAGTAGTTCTCTGAATAACAGGGCCAGTGCCAGCGATATGGAAAATAAGCAAATGAGACCCTGAGGACAGAAAGAAGATGGAGAGAAGGAGCAGAGTTACAGTGTGTCTCCTGAAGTCGAGGTTGGAAAAGTGCTGAGATTGTGTGTTTCTGCAGCTTCTTAAAAGCCTTGCATAACTCTACAGTGAAAAATTCGTTTGCAGTTTTCCCCACTTGCCATTGGAAAGGAAGTGATCATGAATTTACTATCAGACAAGAGGTTGTCCTAAGCTATCCAAGCACATTTGCATCAAGTTATTCTAGTGGAATACCTGTCTACCAATATCCAGACAAGTGGCCTTTAGAGCAAAGAGCACTGGTCACACAGAAGATGCCTGCACTAATGGTACTGCACACTGAAAATGCAGCTCTGTTGGTGGGATTGCAAAATCCGCCATCCTCACCTGCCTCCGTGAAGCCAGGAGGATCCTCTCCTGTCTCCCTTCCATTCATCCTGAGCCTGTGCTGCTGCCAGCACGTGACAACTATTGCCAATTGTGACAGTTGTTTTGGTGAAGGGGGACATCTGTCTACATAAAATCAGTCTGGGGTCTACAAACTCATTCACAGAGGCTGTGAAATAGTCATCAGATGGTAAAAATTACCTTCTTGGTTAAAACACAAACTGCTGTCCCAAATGTGAGAGAGACTGTATCTGACTAACACTCACCTGAGCCAGGCTGAAGTTTGTAACATATGTGTTCAGGGGAACCCTTCTAATTGCTGACAGATGGATCTCATCTAAAGAGCCTTCCACCTCTACTTGCATCCCGTTGGTTTTGAAATGTTAATAATAAAAGTTACCTTCCCCACCATATATCAAAAAGCAGGAACATTAAATTCTTGAAAATGTTATCAATATATACTATGGATGTCTTATCAATGAGCTGTTTGCACATGCCAATGAAACAGCCCACTGCCTTTGCGGCTTTTCATAGATGGGGTTGTCTCAGAGGAATATCAACATCAGCCCAAGTCTCCCCTTGGCATCCCCTTTCTCTTCTGATTGTTTCTCTAAATCTTTTGCTGTAAGCCTAAAAGCAAAAAAAGTTCTCCGCACAGTTGGTTCCAATTAAGAAAATTAAAGCTATATATTTTTAAACAAAAATAAAAATGACACAGACAACATTTAAGCATTTAAACATTTAAAATACACGAACAGTGAATGGGCAGGCAGTTATATTAACTCTTGACAATCTACCTGATGCAACACATTTCCAGGGTAAATGGATTAGAAGTTCAGTGTCTCTTTAATTTTTGCAAAGAAGCATCATTTTTTTTTTGTCAGATCACATTTTGTAACACAATATCAATCTTGCCATACCCATGTTCTAGATGGGCTGTAGAGATTCTGCTGTAATTATGTATAAAAATTGAAATATTTCAAAATCTGATTGACAGCTTGATTACAATAATGCATGTGATTAAATTCAGGGTGTGCTGGTGTAACGAAGGAGGGAATGTCAGTGGTAATTAATTGTGGTTTTGTTAAATTATGTTGAACATTTCTTGCTCTTAGGTTGGAGTACATTGAAACCAATGAGACACCTAGTGGTAGCGTTTCTTTAGAGCTTCTTAGTGCCATTTGAGATTGGGGAAAACCAGTTCTTATGCAAATCACATATTTTGTTACATGTCATGTAAATTTTATGCAGATTAGCATGGTCATGAACACCAAAACTATGCAGCAGTACAGCAGCATGACAGGAAGGATTCCATGCCATGCTCAAGTACAGAACAACGGTTCTGTAAGTACATTTTCTTCTCCAGAAAGCTACTTCTGGATAATAAAGCTTGCCAGAAGACAGAAAAGTATGAATAAGAATGAATTGCAGTAGTTTATTTTTAATTTTCACTGTATTACATCTCCTTCCAAGGAGACAGTCAATGACTTATGCCCCTTTTGCTTCCTCAAAGAAAGTCTGTGTGAGACAATTCACCACAAACCTATTTATATGAATATGGACTAACTTTTGTCACTAAAAAAAGATGAAAAGTGCTAATTTTCATTAGATTTTTGTCAGGTTTTTTTTTCCTCTGAACAATGTGATCCTCAGACAAAAACTGCTGTCTCCAATCTTATAAAAGATCATAGGTATTTTAGCAAGTTGGTTAGAAACAAAACTATTACGTAAATGATAAATATTTAGTGGTCTCTCTCGTGAAACTGATGGATAAATGCAGGGATGAGAAACTATTATTTCCTAGATTCAAATAATTCAAGGTGCCACACAGTGTAACAGACTCGAAACTGTGTTCCTTCATGGGTCTGCTGATACCTGCTAGCCTTGATATTTTGCCTGCATATCTCTCCCACAAGTTTTACTGTCCTTTCAACTGCAAAATCCATTCCAGGCCAATATTCTTCCCTTGACCCAGATTTTATTCCCTATTAAAAGCCTGTAACCACTGACTTGTCAGAAACCAGGTTACCTATATTTGTTCTATTTTGGGGAGTGAGGAGACAGGGTAGAACAACTAACAAGGCTTTAGAATTTATTTGGTATTTACTGACAGTAATATCTTTCAACAAGTGTTATGTTTTCCTCTGTGTCTGGGTAACATTCAGTAAACTCTGCTTCCTAGCAAGATATAGATGGTAAAAATATACAAATAAGATGCAATGTAATATAATAAAATGAAAGATAAATATATAAAGCTGGCATCCTCATTTATTTTCTGTGAAAAGAAATGAAGAGATTGCTAGAGAAAATAACAAGCACATGGAGATCCTTTATGTTTCCCAACACAAAAATACATTTTCAAAAAGTGTGCAGAAAGATGCTATTTTTTCTGTTTTCAAGAAAAAGAGTTAATACTGCATTGTTTTAAAATCCACTGTAGAAAATGTATGACAGCTTGGTGACCTTGGAAGTGATAGTGATGTCTTTAAGCAGTGGGAAATATGGAACTGTAGATAGGAAGTGCAACACAAAGAGCTCTGCCTGTTTGCATCAAGAGAGGGTTTTAAAAAATATAACCTAATTCTTTCATGCATTTTGCTAGAGCCTAATCACCTTAAGAAATCACTATTTGATCAGTAAGTCCATAGCTAAGTATAAGCTCACCTTATTCAAGGGATCTATATCCTCTGAGCTACAGAGAATAGCAAATAATAAGTTTAGAGGACTCTGGCTTCTTATTTAAATAGCATGTAGTGACAACACTACTATTTAGCAGAGAAGTGTTTGGAGGTATGCTAATAACCACAAGAAAATTTCAAACCTCCATAATGTGCTTTAATCACCAGCTGGAGATCAAAAGCCACCATGTGATTTTATACAGCATGGGCAGCTTCCAGAACTGCCTTACATGGAAAGAGATCAATGGTAAAATTGGTAGATACAGCAAAGCTTTGCAATAAAAGCATTTTATGTATCTTGTTCAAAGTATTTAAGTGCCTTTTAGATCACTGATTGAACCATAGACATTATAAAGTGGAACCTTTTAATACCAAAATAAATTTGCAGAGTAAAATTCCATTATAGGAAAAAGCATTGCACTGCAATAGGACAGATAATAATTCTTTCACATGTAATGGGATATATGAAATGTTTGATGATAAACAGAAGTTCTTTGCGTCGTTACAGTTGGATTCTATGCACTGCTGTTTGTGTGTGAATGTGAGTGAATCTACAGTGTGGGATATAAAGTGCCCCCAGATAAAATGCATATGTACCTATAAATATAGCTCTGACTGGGATGGGGGAAGACACTTCACAGCCAAGACAATTCAGTCATTTAAGTAGAGAAAAACTGCCCATGCATAAGAGTTTGGACCTTGACCAAAGAAAACATGCAAAAGCTTTAGAAACTCATGAAAGTACTTTAATTTGGACTAATTTAATGCGCTTTAAACAAGCTCCAGTCTTAGAAGCTTCAAGTTATTTAAAATTATTTCCTTTAACAGCTTCATATCATGTGTGTTAGCATCACAAAATTGACAGAAAAAAGTGAAACTTTCAACGGATTTCACTCTGTAGCCTTTCTTACAGAGCATTTTTATCAATTCTTCTAATATTTCATCCCCTTTCCATTGCATTATTGGGTACTGTGTAGAGATTGGATCTCTTCTACTCCATATTCCATTCCTCCCTTTAACAATTTAACTACCTTATTTGGGGAATGAATACATAGGATACTTTAAAATAGCTTCAGGATTTAAAAAGACTTTTCCTGCCACAGCATCTTAATTTTGGATTTAAAGTGTTTTGAATAATACAATTAAGAATGTCTTTTTAGTTTGCAATATAGAATTAAGAGTCAAGAAAACCAGATCTTACTTTGACATTTGTTACAAATTTCCTTTATCACTTCAAGCTAAACAAACTTTACTCAGAATCTCTGTGTCAGATTATTCATTTGTAATATGGGGTAAATATTTATTTGCTGAAGTGATTCTCTATCAATTTCTTTAGGAACTTGATCCTATGAAAAAACCAATACTGTACCTTCCTTTGATGAGGAAAAGTTAGATGACAGCCTTATCTCATGTGTAATTTTTTTATACAGATGTGTAGTAACTGTACCGAGCAAAGAAATTGTCTCATCGAATGGATTAGGTATTCAAAATAATAGTTTCTTATCACCTGCATTCTGAAGGAATTAATAAACAAAAATTTCAATTCCTTTCCCAAAATTACAAAAATTAGTTAGTCTAACTTGTAAAGACAGCTTGAAAGATTGGCAAAACCAGTTTTGTTCCTATCTACCTTTTAACAGCACTCAGACACAATAGGATGTTATACTGGTCTCCTAAAATACATACAAGCCCTGAGATTACTAGGCAGATCACTTTAAATTCTCTTGAAATGTGTATTAATGGATAAACAAGACAACTCTGGAGAGCCATACCGCTATTTTCAGAGAATAGTGATTACTCTTTTAAAGTTTAATAAAAGCACATTAGATGTAAAAAGCCACAACCTTCATTTAATTTAGATACCTCCTTCCATCAATGAAAATAGTGTGAAGTGTGAATGAGAGGACAAAAAGAAAGTTTGCAGTAACCACGCTCTTTCCTTAGTGTCAGTCTGTTCCCACTGCAGGATAACAAGTGGATATGATGGGAAGCATAATTCCTTGTACATCACAACGGGTGCAATGTGGGCCCACGGTAACCAAAGGTACTGAATCAAAAACATTCTTCTTGGAATGTGATCATACCACTGTTCTTTTTCAGTCTGCTTATGGACCCTGACCACAAAGTTTTTAGCAAAATGTTTTTGGTCTAGCCATTCATGAGGTCTGCAATTAGAAGAAAATACCATGATGATTTTTTGGTATACTAACCTTAATCTCTACTCCCATTTGTGGTCCTCAAACCCCAGTTAGGACAGCTGAGTGTAGTGCATGTGTACTCTTTTATTGAGTATCCATGGTGGCACAGTCTCCCCACTCATTTTGGAATTGTCTACTATTTTTTTTTAACTATTTTTTGTGGTTTTAAAGCATTGTGTGTAGTATGACATGGTGTTTGTGAAATGTATAAGATTTTTCTTCTCATTTTGCAAAATAGAAAAATAAAGAAGACTGCAGAAAGAGAACACATGCTGGAATTATAAGACATTTAACTCTATGATTTTTTGAAGAATGGAAATGTGAAGAAAATAATTTACTTTGGAACTTGAGTACTACATTCTATTAAAATAAAATGTGATTCATATGTAGAAGCGGAATATTTATTAAATTTCCCATTTAATTTTCTCTATCAGCATCTTAAATTATTTTCATGATCCCAGTAATTCCATACTAAAGAGGATGGTACTGCAAGTGAAATGCTATGAAGCCTGGTAGTGTTCTTCACTTAGTTCAAACAAACTTTTGTCTTTCCTATGAACAGTCATACCCTAGAACACTCAGAACAGTTCAAATTCCTGAACATCTCTGGTAGTACCTAGTATTTCAAGAATACATTTCTATTACTCTTAATGTAGCCAAGGTTTTCAAGGAAATCTATGTAAGTACTATCATGATGAACATACTATGGAATGATAGTTTTTAAAATGTATTTAGTACCTCTAAAACTGAAGCATTTGAAGATGGTGGCCATGAAATCATGATGCCTTTGTAAAGGTTTAAAACACCTTTTAAACTAATAAAACAAGACCATTATCCTCTTATTTTCCTGCCTCATCCTCTAAATTCCCTGTTTTGCCACGTCTTTCATCTTCTACACCTGTCTCTCTCTTCACACATAGGCAGAATCAGGTGTGGGTGTGAAGACATTTGTACCTGACAATGAAAGGAGGAGGAATCGTTGTACCTGGAGGTGTTTAAGGACAGGCTGCACATAACACTCAGAGCCATGGTCTAGTTCACCTGATGGTGTTCAGTCATAGGTTAGACTCGATGACCTTTTCTAACCTAACTGAGTCTGTGTGTCAGCTTGACAAAGGCCTTCCCAAACTAATTACAGCTTAAGACACCAAGGTTTTTTAAAAGTCTCAAATTTTTTTTCATTGAAAGAGCTGTGAAGCAGTGGAACAAGCTGCCCAGGGCAATGGTGGAGTCACCATCCCTGGAAATGCTCCACAAACGTGCGGATATGGCCCTTGGGCACACGGTTTTGTGGTGAACTTGAGTCTCAGAGGGCTTTCTCAACCCAAACGATTCCATAACGCTAAAAACGTTCAGCTCTTGGCCCATCGCGGGCCGTGGTGCCTGCTGGGAAGTGTAGTCCGTGACCGCAGCAAACTGCCGCTGGAGGGGAGGTCACGGACTACACTTCCCAGCAGGCACCGCGCCCAGGGAGGGACGCGGGCGGGCGGCCTCGCTCGGGGGACCAATGAGCGCGGGCGATGCTGGGAGGTGATGCCGAGGCGGGCGGGCCGCCTGGGGCCGCGGGCAGTGCGGGAATTTCGGACCGGGAGGAAGGAGCGGCGCCGGGCCCGCGCACGCAGGAGGTACTTGGAGCCAGCGGCTGCTTATGGGGTGCAGTTGTTTGGGTTTTTTTTTTTAGGAGGCGAGTTTTGGGGCACTGTTTCGCACCCCGTTCGCCGTGCCGAGCGTCTCCGGCCCTTCTGGCGGATTGCCGGCCGGTTTTCCCGCTTCCCTCGCGGAGGTGGCCCGTGGTACCGCCGGAGCCTGCCTAGGCCCTATTCCTCCCCAGGAGTAGGGAAGGAGTCTTCCCTTCCTTCTCCCGGCCCAGCCCGTGGTGCCGGAGGCATCTCCCTGGGCCGGCAGGGAGGGAGAGAACAGGGGCAGGTGGGGCAGAGCTCCCTCAGTTTCACCCTTGCGGTCTGGGGACCCACTTTCCTCGCCTTCCCGGGATGTGGGCTCTAAAGCTCCCTTCGGTGGCAGCGGCCTAAGTTGTTTTCATTCCTGTTTGAGTAAAAGCTATGCTCTGTGCCACTTAGAGATTCGTAACCTTCAGGATCATCCCGGTGTGGCATCACCTTGGCTGGGAGGCGTTCCTGAGTTTTGCTTTAACGTAAACTTTTAAAATACAGGCCTACAAATTACAAAAATGTGCGGTTTTAGGATCAGGAAAGGCCTGTTGTGTTAGAATTAGACTAAGCTGGTTTCTCTCATTGGTTGTGGGATTTTTTTCACTTCCTTCTGGCTTTTTAACTTCCTTGTTTAAAACTTAAGCAGTCGCAGTCAGGGTGAACTCTGCTGTTCTTGATTCTCAATTTGTGCTTAAGCACAAATAAAGCGGTACTAAAGTTTTTTATTAACTTATAGGGAATCCGTGGGCCCTTTTTATGGCTAACGAAAATAAAAAAGCTGTTGTGAAGCTTCCTGTAATAATTACTCTGTCAAAGGGCTTGTGCCTTCCTCTATAGGGGTAAGCTGTCCACTGAATTCTAGGGGATAATCCCCAAGTGAGGTAGGATTCCTGATGAACTTCAGAGCTGTTGGCTTTCATATAGTGTGCCAAATTATCAAAAAGCCTTTAAGCATCTCACATGCATTAGTTATTTGCAATTGGTTTGGAGGTGAGGTGATTTGGAGTGATGTGATTTGGTACCTTACATAGCTCACTGTTTTTTATTGCAATAACTGAGTGATGTTTAGGATTTTCAGGAGAACCTTAAATAACCTTAAACTTAAAAGAAGGTAATGTTTTCTTGAGAAGGCAATTTAATAACGCAGTAATTCCTTATGTAAATGACTGTTTCTACCTCTTAACATGCTGCATTCTGAGATATTAAGTCATCTTGGTTTGTTTGGAAAAAAGACATTTCCTCGGTCCAGTATGGTGTTGTGATTATGTGTTTCTCAGTAACTGTGGTCCACCAATGGCATTTATTTATTTTGTCTAAAAAGACTTCTTTTTTTTTTAATTTATTGGGGAGAGAACTTTAGTGCCTCTTCTTCCATAAGTGCCATTATTTGTCAGGTGTTTTATTCATCAGGAGTTTGGATTAGGGGTGTTTTCACAGACAATGATAGACCAGTCCCAGAATGTCTGATTTATGCAAGAAATCTTTGTTCACTGTCTGCCTCACTTGGTGTGACAAGTCACTGACATAGCAGTTATTTTTCTGTGTGGTCCCTCCACAAACAATTCTATAGTATTTAGAAGTCATGTTCTTTCTTTCCCACTCCTTGGGCAAAAATTTGGTTTTGTTTTCTCCTTGTCTTTATTTTTTTTTTTCAGGCAGATGTAGATTTCTTGCTTTGACTAATGAACACTTTTAATGATGCATGGATTTCAGGTCTTGCTGGAACTACCTGTTCATGTAGGAGCACAGGTCACCAGCATGCCTTCTCTGGTTGACAATGAAAATAGGTCCTACTAAGATAAACAACTGTAAAAATGACAATTTCCACAAAATGAAAGAGGAAGATCAGGAAGAATCCAGCTTAACTTGACACACAGCATAAATACTTACTTCAAAATAAATTTGTTTTATATTCATTTCAGAGTTTTGTTGATAATGGATGGCAACAAGAATTGAGAAGTGGCTATTCATATTTATTCTAAGAGTTCAAGTATCGCTCAAGTAGCAACCATAGCAGACAACATTTGTAAAGATAACACCACTGATATGCAGACAATTTTGCATCAATAGTGCTATCTCAAGTACAATGTATTCTGTTCCCTCCAAGATGTTTTATTAGGTATAAACCTTTGTAGTACTAAGAGGCTTTTGGAGAGAGTTTAGACAAATAGACTTATGTTATTCATACTTCTAAGTAGGAATATCTCTGTTTTGAGCACATTGTAGCGATGTAAAATGCTGCTGTTTACAATCATCCACCTTGAAAATTGTTCTTGTCAGGCACCTTAGCTAAGTAGGGTCAGGTCTGACTCTTGAATGATAGTACACCACTTGACATCCATGGCACTGTTTCCAAGGACTTTAGCATGATTGCAGGAACTAATGAATTAAGCTTCACAATACCTGTGGCTAGAAAATATTTTCTTTTGTTGTTGGGAGAAATAATTGAGAGGGAAGTTTAAGATTTCTTTTCTTTTTGGAGGGATGGTGGGAGTGAATTTTTAAAGGTGATTTTAGGGAGAAATAGATGGCTTTATTCCAGTTGTGCAATCTACAGTAGACAGCTCTGTCTCATGTTTGTTGGTGGATAAGTTTCATGACAAACCCTTTGTGTTTGCTGTATTATGAGTTGAAAAGCACATAGAATGATAGAATTTGCACTAAATTGTAATTATCTTATTTCATTATTTTTATCGTAGTTTTTTTTCTATTTCTGTATTTTTAAGTAGAAAATTTTTGCTGCATCCAGGTGTCTTTGGTTTCAATCAATAGAAGATATTTGAATAGATTTATCCAAATAAATGGATGTGAAAGCATGTGCAGCCATTGCTTAAATATTTCCTTAGATAACAGCTTTTTTGTGAGAGAGTGAGTGCTTAGTATTGTGCATGCTGCCCATTGCAAACGATCAGTGTTTGGCACCTATGGCCTACTGATAGTTTGACCAACTTGTAAGTAGGCACAGTGCCATGTTAACAGATGGGTATGAATACAGACAGCCAAGAAACCATGTATGTGTATCTAGTGTATTTGTTAAGGGCAGGGTTCCCAGCTGGGGACGTTCAAACTTATGTCCATTTTGAATTTTTGCTTTTATGGATAAAGGGAAGTTGTCATTAACAATTTTTTTAAAAAATAAATACCTTCAGGCATACAATTATTGACCATGTTAAACAAAATAAGCGGGGGTGTGGAAGAAGAGGGAAGCACCAGCTCTTCCTTTGATACTCTTGAGGAGCTATTTTAAGTAAATTTAATTCCCTTTTAAGCAAGGCTGCTATCAAGAGTCTCACTGTGAATGTCAAAGATGTGGAGTGTATCAATAGGTTTGTTTCACAGGCTTGCTAGCCTTATTGCGAGAGAGGCTACAAATTTTTCTTTTATGGGCAACAATCTGTCCAGCGTTCGAGCACCTAAGTGCCTCCGTCCAAGTCTTGCCCGAATTATTTGCAGTAACTCAGAGATCACGGGGGTGCAGTCTTTCAAGTCCTCTGCATGATTCTTACATGACAGTAAGTTGTTTCTTAGCCTGAGGACAGTATGCTCATTTTGGATATGTTTTGGTATCCTTTCGGTGCCAGCTAGTGTGATCTTGTCCCAAATCTGAGTCACTGGGCAATGCTGCTGGTCTTCGCGCTTTCTTTTTCACCTTATCTCAGTCAGCCTTGGGGCTCCAGACTTCTGGTTTATTATTTCAACACATCTTCTAGTAATTTCAGTCTGCCTGTTATTTTAATCCATTTCCTGATTTGACTGTCCTGTGAAGCTGCTTAAAGTTCTGCAGTGATCTTTTTGGCCTGCTCTTGTTAGTGATATCAACACAAAGCCTTTTCTACCACTGTTCGTTCTGACACTTTGACACCATTGCTTTCTCATTGGAATGGTCTTACCTGAGCTGGCTGGAATTGTCTTTGGTGCTTGAAAGTCTCATTTTTCTCCTGTAGAAAATCTGGAGGAAGGATCTTCCTCTGAGACAGTAAAGTACGTATCTCCTTGAAGATTAAAAAAAAACAAGAGACAAAGGGTTGTCAAGAGGCGTTTCCTGAAGACAGTGTGGATAATGATGCGGGTAGACCTGGTCTTAAAATTTATCTGTAAAATGTGTCTTGATTGTAGAGAAGAATGTTACTGTATGGCTGTGGAAATATGGAAAAGTAATGCAGAATTAAAACATTATGATAATGAGGAAGCTTGTGCAGTGTAGGTGTTGATAATTACCAGTATCTTCCTGTGATGTGAGTATTTCATAATAGTGTTTTGTTGAAGTCACTTATTTAGATATAAGTAAGATATTCAGTGGATATTCAGATGCAGTTCTATGACACAAAGATACTTCTCAGATTAACAAGGACCCTGAAAAAGAAGAACTTTGGTCTGGAATGCTGTACCTTCTTTTCTTGCATTTATGCCTGTATTGAATGACTGTGGTGTCTGGAGACTGCTTTCTGCCAGAGTCCACTACTCTCTGACTAGGCTCTTTTAGATGTTCCACATATAAAGGACGCAATATTTAATATCAAATTTACTGATTTGAAGATAGCTGATGCTATGTGAGATTTCTGATTTAGGAGAGTTCTATAAAATACACTGAAAACAATGCAATTGTAAGTTACACTTGGCAAAAATACGGCAGTTGCAAAGCACAGTTCAGTCATAGTACTGATGTGATTCTCATTACTGGTCTCTGTAATATGTTCACTGTCACGATGCTGGTGTCCCCAGCCATTGGGAAGGAATATCTGGATTGCAACCAGCTCAAGCCCATTGTTCTCTTCGAAGTTATTTAGCTAGTTACTTAGTTTTTGCATGCTTAGGTTGGACTGAGCCTTCTATTCACTGCCCCCAAGCTGGTCTGTCTAATTTGGGGAGACATTTACACCTCCATTTGATCCACTTAGCAATTCTGAGCTTCGCTCAACTGTCATTTAGCTGTTTTCATAAAACAAAGGCCACCCATCGGCCCCCTTTGTGCTGAGCTCCTGTGAGTTCATTTGCATTATTGCCAGAGCTCCTTGGGCACATCACCATTTTCCATCTCCACAGAGTATTGTACCCACTGTTGGGCTTTATTCTGTCACATTTCACCTCGAGGGGTTTGGTCAATCACAGCTGCAGACTTGAGTATTAGTGGACAGAACAACATTTTCAGGCAACTTGACAGTTATTCTTGCCTTTAGTAAGTAGAGAGGTGGTTATGGGCTTCTCTCTTCAGATGCCAGTTGGGTGACAGACAATATTTGAGGAAGAAAATTTGCTCAAGGTACCCAGTCAGAAAAGAGTTTAGTAGGAGGGGGAGTGCTTTTGGAAAAGTTCTCACGGTTACGCAGTTTTCTATTTGGGAAATTAAAAGAAATCCTAGAGGAACATTAGAACTCAAAGAGGAAAACTGATGTTAAATAACTGCGTTTGGCTTAGGGTTATTGTATTAAGTAGCTAGACTAATAGGAAAAAGGTATTTTTCTATCCAGAAACTTCCTGGATTGTGTATTAATATTGCTTCCTGCTTCCAGCAAAATAATAAAATCCCACCAGTCAGAAAGGTATATTTTAGAAAATAAATGTGACTTTTTTGGTATGACATTTATCTGCATAAAGTAGAGGGAAAGATAGTTGTTTGTAAAACAATTTATGAAGGCCTTTCATATAAAGAGGCCTACTGTACTCTTTGCTGTGTCATGGCTGTATATGCAGGAATTTATTTTAGTGCAGCAAAATCTGACTCTACTAAAACCTCATAACATTTATTTGCTCAAAATAAGGCCTTCTGCCAAGAAGGACTTGGAGGTGATGCTGGATGAGAAGCAGTACATGAGCCATCAAGCAGCTCAGAAAACCAATTGTATCCTGGGCTGCATCCAAAGCAGCGTGGCCAGCAGGGCAAGGGAAGGGACTGTGCCCCTCTGCTCTGCTCTGCTGAGACCCCAGCAGGAGTGCTGCATCCAGCTCTGGGGTTCTCAGCACAGGAAGGGCATGGACCTGCTGGAGTAAGTCCAGAAGAGGGATGCAAAGATGATGAGAGGAATTGAACACCTACTTCTATTGTGAGAAGCTGAGAGAGTTGTGATTATTCAGCCTGGAGAAGTCTCCTGGCAAGTACTGAAAGGCTCCTTTTTGCAGCCTTTCAGTACTTGCAGGGGGCCTGTATAAAGATGGGTACAAACTTTTAGCAGGGCTTGTTGCAGTGGGGCAAGGGGTAATGGTTGTCAACTGAAAAAGGGTAATTTTAGAACAGATAGAAGTTAGAAATTTTTTTCAATGAGGCTGGTGAAACAGTAGAACAGATTGCCCAGGGATGTGATAGATGCCCCGTATCTGGAAACATTCAGGTTCAGATTGGATGGGGCTCTGAGCAACTTGATCTCGTTGAAGATGCCCCCTGCTCATTGCAGAAGGGCTCGATGACATTGAAAAGGTCCTTTGCAATTCACACTATTATAAGATTCTATGATTCTATTCTGCAGAAAGAGGCATATTCCAGTGGGCTGTTACGCTATTTCTAGAAATATTTCTTATCTGAAACCTGGGATTGTGAGATGGCTACGGTAATACTTTCACACTTGGGATCTCATAATAGGCAGTTATGTACTAATTTTTGTTATGACCTACTCAATGCTGCCCTGTAAACAATAAGCAGACTTTCATTTTTTTTGCTTGCAGTTATATAGGAGGAAAAATAATAAACTATTTGAATGACCTTTTTTTTTTAACAGCTAAGGGGAATTCCTTGTATTACAAATGAAGACTTGTAGTTTTTCAATATGCAGGTTTAACTCCAGGAAAACTGACGAGCTTTATTTCATTAGTTTACTTTTTTCCTAAGTTTAGACCTGTGATTGGTTGTGATTGATTGAATATGATAGGTTCTGAGATTTTTTTTTTTGCATGTATTATACAAGGTCTTGTAATAGGTTTCTCTTGTGAAGGTTTTTGCTGTCAATTTTTTTTGTGATGCCTGGAAAATTAGTTATTTCTCACTTAGAATTCATGCCAATGAAACTGCTTACTGCATTTCTTTTCAAGTATCTTTGAGGTAACAAATTATAACTTAAACAACCCATTCTTTTTCATGCTTCTAACAGATTTCTATATAAAAAGTCAGATCAACATGTAACCTATGTTGTTTTTATTTTTCCTTCCCTCCAATTTCTCTAGGGAAAATGCCAAATAATAAGAAAACGGCTGGAAAAAGAGCTCCTGCAAAAAGGAAACTTGCTGAAGTATTTGCTCTGGGGGAGGTTCTAGCAGATACATCACGAAAAGAATGGAAATTAGGTGTCCCTATAGGGCAGGGAGGCTTTGGACGCCTATACCTTGGTAAGTGTAGTTATCTTTGATAATGCTTTGAAATGGACAGTGAGATGTTTATCCTTATTCAAAACAATGAAAAGTTGGCCTTAAGTTAGAAATATGAAGTGTCTTCGCGTGATCTTTTTTACTAGAACCTTTTGGGTCACAATAGTGGAAAAAAATGACAGAAATAGACAAATAGTAATTTTAAACACTAGTACAAGTCCCCAGTGGTAGTTCATTCATTTTAAAAATCAAAATCTTTATTACTTTTTAGCCATGGAAAGGATAGTTTAGTATTTTTTTTAATTTGATTTTTGGTCTGGCTGAAAGACTGGATTTTTGCATTAGTGTCTTTATAATGACGAATTGTGAACTGAAACTGTCTGTGCATATTATCTGCAGGATACTAATCAGCCAGTATTTGGGCTGATTTTGACTTCAGTATTACTTTAATTTTTTCATTGCCTTGTGAACTTTTGACATGTCATATACTTTTTTTTTTAATGTAACCAATGCTAAAAACAAAGAGTTGAATGTTACAGTTTAAAGTGCCAGTTCAGGTCTTTTTTTGCAATGCTCTTACAAGGAAAACTTCTTAAAGTGGATAGTGTTTCATACTTACTATCTGTTTTACTTGGACAGGTGAACAGGTAAGAGAGGTCTTGAGATGTTGCTGCTTGATTGCCCCTAGTCATTTTTCAAACAATTTTGAAGGGATGAAAGTTAATATGATCATTATAACATGGTCTTCATCATCTTGGGGAAAAGGTTGCACTGGATTCATACTGAGTTGGAAAACAGGAAAAAAATCTGTCCTGCTTTTAGAATGAACAGACTGCAGCATAAGTGGGTTAAGGAGAAAAACAGGACCAGTGGGTGGCTTTTTGCCAAAGAAGCTTTCAACTACTTACTCAGCCTTGTTCAATGAGCTACTAAATTTACTGGAGTTCCAACTCACTCGAATTGCTTTGTTCAAGCCAAAGCTTGCTCTCTCATTCCCCATCATTTGCACAAAGCTGTGACCCTGTCTTTGTACTTGCTTGTTCCTGTACTTTGTACTTGCTGTACTTGATGTTCTTCATATCTGTATCTTCTGTCACAAATACCAAAAACTTAGGAGCAACAGAATATCAATTTTGTATATGTGACATGGCAACATGGTATTTATTTTTCTTTATGTCCACAAATGTGTATGTTTATAACAGTCCTAGAAAACAAAAGAAATACTGTTGAATAGGAAAAAGTTACTGGATCATAAAAAAAGAACTCCTTCATTTAGTAAACTGCCTGTACTCAAACAGAAGAGAGAATGCAAGAATGCGATATCTGTATACAGTAACCTTGCCATATAGAGTGATTCTCTTACCAAAGGCTTACTGATCTATGTTCTTGTCAGTACTTAGTTACTTTGTTGTATGTTGGTCTATCCTGCATAGTGAGTGTATGCTTTATGACAGTTTCCTTTCCTTCTACTAATAAAAGCTTCCTTTTTAACAGCTGATGTTAATTCTTCGAAGTCGGTTGGCAGTGATGCCCCTTATGTTGCGAAAGTGGTAAGAGAGCATTTGAATCTTTGCTTCACAACTTGAAAATATTTGTTCTAGAATAGATTGTGTAATTTAAAACATCTTCTGAAAATAATGCAGTTGCAAAATGCTGTTTAAATAAAAGTGTGGTGATACAGAGGAATGCTGCTGAGAATTGGGACTCCTGTGTATGAGGAACATCATAATGGAACATCAGTGGAGTTGAAAAAGATCTATGAAATGGATTAGATTCTGTTTCATTTGCTTCCTATAAACAGCACAGATATAATGAAATAAATGAAATCTGTCTAGCTCTTGGAGAATTTCTGTGGTTCAGCAGTGAGTCTGGGTGAACTGTTGCCCACCACTAGATGTTGGAAAACTGACAGGTGGCTCGTGACTGGAAACAGCAAAGCTTTGATTCCTGAGGTCTCTACAGACACAAAGTACTTTAAATGTTTTTTCATAAACCACATACTTGTTCTAATTTCTATTGAATAAAAATAGCATTGACACAATTTTAACCTAATGGTTAGAGAGAAGAAAAAGCATTGTTGGTAGCTCATTTTTAGCCCATTGTAGCAAATCAGCAAGTTCATTCTGTAACTTGAAATTTTATTATGATTTTAGTCTAAAAGAAGAGTTACTTAAGTTGATTTCGCTATTTCTTTTCCTAAGGTATAAAGTTGTTTTATTTTAATTTTGCCAGAGTGTTTTGATCTGGTAAGACCTTACAACATCGTAGTAACAAAACAGAATATGGGAATAGCCTTAGTAGATCCAGACACTTCAATATCTTGGTGGCACTTCTGTTCCTTCAATAAAAGCAAATACCAGAAACCTGTACAAGAACTTCACAGTGTAAAAGATTAGTTTTTCAACACAGTTCAGAACTGCACTGTTTTAACATTTTATTTATTAAACTATATGATGATACTGAAATGCTTTGCTGCAGTAGCTGGCCACTTGTAAATATGTTAGGGCTTTTAACATTTGCTCCTGAAACTAAAAGATTAGGTTAAATTAGAGTAAAATACATTTTGGTCAGTATGTGCCTTTAGTCTTGATATTTACATTTGCTGACTAAAGGGAAATTCTAGAATACTGGATTTAGTGCTGTTCAGACACTCCAAGGTACAGTTTGTGATGACCATCTCTCCAAAATATTGTCCCTTGCTGAAAAAAGCAGTGCTAGACATGCAAATGTCAGACTGCCACACTCTCAACATCAGCCTGCTGCTGCTGCCTTAGGTGTTTGTGGGCAGAAATTCCACACAGACCTGGAGCCCCAGCCTGCAGTTGTGTGGTGGCAGCTTGCTTGTACTGTTGGGGGTGGGGGTGTCCATCATGCAGAAGCTGTGGCCTGTTTTAGAGGCAGATAACACATTGAGACCATTGGCAGTGGTTTGCCTGTGAGAAGCAGTGGCTTCTAATTACTTGCTCCTGCTGAGTTTGGACTGATTAGGAAGCAGAGCACCATTTAACTTTCATGGAAGAATCTGGTTTGACTTGCTGGGAAAATCATCAGATATGCATTACTTTATGCTGTGTGTAATTGCTGTCCCCCTCTTTTCCTGAATTTGAAACCTGTCCATCTGCTTCTCTCCACTTTGGGCTCTGAATGTAAGAGTTGCCCCAACTTTTGGGTTGCTCCTATGCTAGATTCACTTTGTTGCAGCATTTTGTAAATACCTCCACTGTTAAGATCCCAGCTGACTACTCACTTTTAATTTGTCTTTCATAATTTTGTCTTTATGGCAATAAAGAGTAGCCCGAGTCTTTGTGCTAGTCTCACAAATGACTCATAACATATTGTGCCTCTACAGTCTGGTATAACACAACTACAGATAAGAGCCCATTTTCTGATGCCTGGGTGGTTGCTGGTTTTTCCATCAGCTGAAGCAAAGTGGTTAACAGCTTTGAACAATTATTAGTGTTTAACAAAATATGTGCTTCTATAGTAATGTTCTTCAAATTAAGCTATTAAAGCAGGATGGAAATCGGCTTAGTCTTTGACATATCCTCATAGTATTGATGTCTGAGCAGTATGAAATGAATCACTGTTTTTATTAAAAAAAGAAATGCTTTTTAACATGGGGACCTTTCAGATGTCATTGTTCAGGAGTGGATGCAGGGTTTAATTACACTTCATTACATTGATGACTGAAAAAGATCAGAATTCTTAAAACACTACTTGAAATTTGTTGGGTTTTGACATATACTCTATAATCTTTCATTATGTTATCTTTTTGAATAAGACTTTAATTTCAATTTTATGAGTCATGTATTTAGAATGATCCTGGGCATAAAGCTGTAGAAATTTGTGTTTGCACTCCTTCTGGACTATTATGGCAAATATTGAACGTTGTGTAAGCTTTTTTAGCATAGTGTATGCATTTCTTTATCTGTAGGTAGAATTAATGGTGTTGTGGGAAAACACCTTCATTGTCAACATAAGGATCTGGTTTATTATTAGGTCAGTTATCCATTCTTCACTTATGAAAAGATAGCAGATTTTTCTTTCTAACTAGAAAAAGATACCTCTCTTTTTCAGCACTGAGACATAAATTTTGTGGGATAATTTCTTTATAGATAAATATTGTAAGAATTACTAACACTTACTTTTTTGCTGTATTTTAGTAAGAGAACATTTTTTAAACCTATGGAAATTGAATGAAAATTATATATAAGATAATTTACATTCTAATTAAGTTAGGGTATTAATAAATTATGCTATACAGGTCAAATAATCTGTGTTTGAGGTAACTGCAATAGGAGAATCCAGCTATTTAACCCTGCTCCTCTGCATATCTAATCTGTGTATTGCTAATTTGTTGTCCATTTTGGATAAATAAACTAACTGTGAAATGTGCAGGTACCAAAGTTTGTGTGTGTTGATCAGTTGGTCTGACTGTCTTTGGTGTTATTTTTTTTCTGGTTGCTGCTCACAAGGGAAGGCCAGAAAGCTGGCTTGGCTCCATTGTTTATCAGGGCAGTGCTGCTGGAGAAAGTGAGATGGAGATAGTAATTTTGTAATCAAGTGTCCAGGCCTGGGAGTGGTGTCCAGGCCGGTGGTATCTGCTCCCAGTGTGTCCCGTGTTCCTGCTGTGCCTCCGAGCCCCTACATCAGAGCCCAAAGCCCACGGTCAGGGTGTGTTTGAGCTCTGCAATGTTCTGGTGAGGTTGGACAGCAGGGAGCCTCTCTCAGCTGAGTGCTACAGCTAATTTTCTGGATCGCTACATCTTTGTTTAAAAGTTAAAACTAAACCCATTTAAGACTGACGTGTATCTTGGAACTTTTCCTAATGTCATGTGATTGTATTATTCCTGAGTTTCTCTGCCAGTAATTTTCCAATTGTAATTTTTTAAGTGTAGGATATTCCAAAACAGGTATTTTCACAGAGATAGAATGAATTTGGATATATATGAGTAACTAGACAAAAATACATTGCTTAAGCTCATCTCAAAATCAATCATTCAAAAATTACAAGAATTGAGATCACTTTTTATATCTTCTTTCTTTACTGAGTTCTGGAAATGTGGAGTCAAGATACTTACCCATCTGCTGTTCTTGCGATATTTCAAAGCTATGGTGTTTTCAGAGGAATTTCTCTCTTGAACTTTATTTGTACTTTACTTTACATGGCTCCCATAGATTTGCCTCTTGAAAAAGGAACTGAAATATATTAAATACAAGATACACTCTGAAATCGAAATAGGTGTAGTTCTTATAATTTAGAGAAATTTTGAAATCCTCTGTTATTTTTATCTTGGTCAGCTAATCTGTGAAGGGAACAAAATGCCTTATGTTCGGCTAGAATTTAACCTTTGTTAAGATTTTTTCATTGAATAATTTCAGGTGTTATTTTAAGATTACTAAAGGCTACTGCAACTGATGCAATCCGGCTGTAATCTGGAAAATCTGAGATAACATTACTTAGTGTTCTCTGCTAAACTTCTGCCAATAATTGTTAATATTTCTGTACATTTCAGTTAGTTTCTTGTTCTTTAGTCTTTTGTTATGGGGCAGTATTCCTTGATACCCTTAATGTAAAGCCATTTATAATAAAAACAACTTTTAGAGCTAAATTTCTTTTATAAAAAGCAGATATTCTATTAAGTTTATCAGCATCAAGTAAAGCATTTGAGGGAGAATATGTTTTTATAGGGTGAATGCTATATTTTGTGAGCTTTTAATAATTATTAGGCCTTAACATAGCCGTTTTTAACGAATTTTAAATTGCCTTAAAGGAACCCAGCCAGAATGGACCTCTTTTTACTGAGTTAAAGTTCTACATGCGAGCTGCTAAGCCAGATGAAAGTAAGCAGTCTATTAAAATGTTTTTAATGAACTACAAGCATATAGGAAAATAGAGCCTGTAGAAGTAAGGTTGAACTTTGAGAATCTCTTTAGATAATTTTCAAAATTATTTTTAAATTATTGAAATTAATTCAGATATATAATAAACTAGAGGGTTTTGGTAAAAAGTTCTTTGTAGTTCTGTTGGTCATATTGTCTAAATTTAAGCTTGAGTTGTATCTCTGTCCCTACAGTGGATATGTGTTTAACTTTCCTGTATGCTTTGCATACACATTTCCATGAAATAAGCAGCTCACAGATATGCAGACACTGTAAACAATGTGACTACTCCCTTTTTATGTAAATCTCTACTCATGCAAATTCATGAACTTAATTTTATTTGTATTTTCAGTTCAGAAGTGGACTAAGTCCCATAAACTGAAATATTTAGGTGTACCAAGATATTGGGGTTCTGGCTTGCATGAAAGAAATGGAAACAGGTGAATATATCTTTTGTTGATGTATACTGGAATTTATTTCATCCACAGCCATTATCTCCTTTAGCCTGACTTACTTTATAAGGTGTATTTTCTACTTGTCTTTGTGTTGTTTACTTCTGCTACAAATTTTGATGTTCATGGCAGGGTGTGTTTGGGGACTGTAAATAGATATATTTTAGCTGTATTCTTTTTGTTACTCCTATTTGTGTTTGCTACAGTCTTTATAATTGAGATTTCATTTGTTGTGAACATTGCTGTATTACAAAGATGCTATTTATGTATAGGTGCTTTAGAAGCTTTTATATTTTAATTAAAACAAAGTCTATTTCTAATGTACAAGTCGGGAATAATATGACTACTTTTAAAGCTTTTCTTGTGGTGCGCACTTAAAGTATTTTCACTTACAAATGTTAAGGACTTAATGCTCTCTCAAATCTGTTCTGTTTTCCCTAGGGATAGGGTGTTTTTTTTTTTTTTTTTTTGCTTAATCTGTGAGTTGGAATAATTTCTCGTCTCATGTTAAATTTAAGTCTAGGGATAGTTTTTTGTATTGTTCCATGCCCAGAAAGGTTTTTGTTACTTGGTCATTAATGTTAATGCCTGTTTATGGAATAGTCCTTGTTTCCTAGTGGCCGCTCTCTAAACAGTTGTGCTGCAAAGGAGTTTTAGTAGTTCTCTGGCAGCTTCCAGTAGGTCAGGCTTCTTTGTGTGGGTCCCTGCGTAGGGCAGTCGGTGTGTATGCCTTAGTATGTCAGAAATATCAGTGTTTCAGTAGGTCCTCAGCTGTAAAACTAACATAATGTAAAAACAACATTCATTTTGAGAGGCAAAAGTAAATGTAGCACTTTTTTTATCCCACAAATAAAAGTGACTTTGCATTCAGTGTTTTGTGCATGAATTTTTTTAATGCAGCCACTATGAACTCTTGTAGTTCTAGAACCAGTTTGGCTATAGCAATGAATATCGGAACACTTTTGGCAAGTGAGAGGCTTTTGTTGTTAACAAGACATCAAAAAAAGTTTGCAGTAGATTTCAGTAAAGGAACATTGTAAGTAACCATGTTAAGTCACTTAGTCATTTATAAACTCAGAAGTGTATTTTTGTAAGTAGTTGACGCCTGGTTTTGCCTATAAGTGAGGTACAATAGGGATGTTTTCCTCTATGAGTACTTGTTATTTTGTTGCATAACTAGAATAAAGAACAGTTCTTTTGATGGATGAGCATTGGAGTAGCTGATGTAAAAAAGGTAAGAATTGATGTACAGCATTAAAAAAAGTCAAGTATTTCCCACAGTTTCTTTTGAGAGAGGCATATTCAATCACTAGTTAGTACAGTTAACACACATAAAGTACTTTGCTAAGTACAATTCAGTAACTTTGGTTTTTTTTGGTTTTGTTATTTTTTTTGTCCTTGAATTTAGCTATCGATTTATGATAATGGACCGATTCGGCAGAGATCTTCAAAAGATGTATGAAGAGAATGCAAAGCAATTTTCCCGTAAAACTGTACTACAATTAGGCCTGAGAATAGTAAGTATAAAAAAACCATTTTATTTTCTCAATCTGTCTTCCCTGTGTAAGTCTCTCTGTTCAGTCCCACTTTTGTGTTGAGTCCAGGTCCTCTGCTGGGCGCACCTCGGTACTGCATTTACACGACTTTTGTTTTGTTAGCTTGATATTCTGGAATATGTCCATGAGCATGAATATGTGCATGGAGACATCAAGGCCGCAAACCTCCTTCTGAGTTACAAGAACCCTAATCAGGTATTTATAATGCATTTTACTCCTCATTTTTTAAACCTTCTATTTGACAACAATGAAAGTGCTTTGAACCTGTGAAATCTAGCAGAAGCTCATTTTTAAGAATGTATATGGTAACATTATTTCTGCTTGACATTTATATCTAGTTAATATTCTACGATTTTTTTAATGCATTTTACTGGACAGTTATCAATTGACTACTTGGCCTAAATAGTATTCTAGAGAAATTTTCAAGATTAAAAAAGAATTGACTCACAAATAGGTATTTGCAGGTGGAAGCCTAAAATTATATAGCACACTGGTAAATTATGTTTGCCTGTCTGCATTGTTACCTCATTCCTTTGTTCAAGAAATCCATCAGATAAGTGTTCTGTTACTTGGAAAAATTGGTCTTTAAAGTGTTGATTGTTCCACTTGATTTACGGAAGTCTTTCATTTTTCTGCATTTTTACCTCTCTTTACTATTCAAACAATGCACATTAGTGTTTCAGAATTATGTATGTGTTCTTGCCCAAATGTTTTAGCTCATGAAAGATGTAATATAATTTCAGTTCTCTTAAAGTAACTTATGTTGTTAGTGCATAGTAGTAGTATGTAGTTTTGTTCAAATGGGTCAACCGACTTTATAGAGGGTAGCACAGTGAGTGTCTGTATAACTGTGGATATTACTTCTTTTTTTGCTTGTTATTGGTTTCTTTTGGTTTTTTTTATAAATTTAATTTTACTGGTAATAGTATTGTACTGTACTTGTCTTCTGTACCAGCAAGAAATTACTTCCAGATCAGACTGCTTTATGGAAAACAATAAAACCCAACTGACATATTGTTTTCAAATCGTATGTGTTAAGGTTAATAAAGTACTGAGAATCATTCAAAGTTGAACAACTCACCATTCTTAATACTTTCAGAGAAGTTATGAAAATGGTTAGGAGTTGCATTTATTATTTGCATATTTTTTGTAATTATAGTTCTTTAACCTTAGAATTCTTTGTGGAAATTACTAGGTGTACTTGGTGGATTACGGACTTGCCTACCGATACTGTCCTGATGGAGTTCACAAAGTATATAAAGAAGATCCTAAAAGGTGCCATGATGGAACTATTGAATATACCAGTATTGATGCACACAAGGGTGTGGGTAAGGATGTAAAACTCAGCAATAGGCATTTCTGTATCCTTTTTTTATAAATAAAAGACTCAAAACTCAGTGCAGTAAACAAACCAGGTTTTTGATTCTAAAAAAATGTTTTTCCTTTTTTTTTGTTCTGTTTGTGCTATGCTGGCATTTTTCTCTTTTTCCATTTACTAACTTTTACTAATTGTATTTTTAATGCAACTTTCTTAACTAGAGCTTCCTAATTTATGAAAACTGTTAAGAGGTTCAGCATATTGCTTTTTATTAACCAAGTAGAAATGGAATAGTGCTTGTGAAATCTTGATAGAAAAATAGGTTCTGTTTTTAGGAGAAAAATAATTGCTGTTATCAATATGAAAATATTCTTCATTTTCACTCAAAAAATTTCATTTAATTAATTATGACTATAGTCACTGAACATCAAAAAGCAAGAAGTGGGAAAAGGTTGAATATGCAAAGGGCAGGTCTATGTCTGATTAATTATTGAGGACTTATAGTGAATACCAACTTCATTTTCTTAATTCTTAAATTTTGCTTTATTAGCCTAAGAGTGCGGTCTGCAAAAATAACAGTTGTTGAAAATGATTATTTACTTGAGGATACTTAAAGCTGAACATAACCAAAGATGACTTGATCTGCCAATTTATAGTTCTAGTGTAGTTTGTGGTCAATGTGCATGTGAGTTGTTTTGGTGGGGTGTTTTTTGTGGTTGCTTATTTCTGGGTGGGATTTTTTTGGGAAGGGTTAGGCATCTGATCTCATACTGTCCTCTGTTCAGATTTCAGGCCACATAAAATAATTCAGCATTTTGGAATTTTTTTTTTTGGGAGGTGGGGTTTCAGTTCTTGTACATTTTTATAAAGAAGGGAAGTAAAAACTATTTTGAACAGAAAGTCAATCACTTCACTAACTTGTTCTATTTTTTCCACAACCTGAGTACTTAAAAAGCTTCCCAAATTGGGATAACTGCAGCATGTCATGTCTTTGAATAGGAGAGATTGATAAAGGACTTGAAAATGAAGTGATCTTTCCAGATGTAGGAGCAATATTTTTTCCTTCCTAGCTTTCATGCTAAAATAAAGTTAAAAGTAATAGATACAGTAGTGTTACGTTGTTAGCATTGACTTTCTATTGTCTTAACATGTTTATAATTTTTTACTGCTGTTAAACTGTGTGTGCTTTATTAGGTAATGTAATGGTTGGTTTTTTTATGTATGCATATATATTTAGCACCGTCAAGACGTGGTGATCTGGAGATCTTGGGTTACTGTATGATTCATTGGCTTAGTGGCCATCTACCATGGGAAGATAATTTGAAAGATCCAAATTTTGTCAGAGACTCAAAAATCAGGTGAGAAACTACTTGTTTTCTTTCTCATTTGGTAATGAAAATATCTTACTGTTGAAATGCATTGTACTTTCAGTATGTTCCCTTTCGGTGAGTAGGCTATTGTTTTGTATAACCCCCATTTTCCCTTCGTGTCTCATGTATCCTTGACTTGTAATTAAATGTCACTTGTACTATTCTGCCTTCTTTTGCGTATGTGAGATGTTTATTTTTCCACTGCAGTATTGTCGTTTTAGAATTGCCATGGTGAAGCCAAAACCATTCTTAGCAGGATGCAGATAACCATCAGTCTTGCTTTACAGGAAGAGAAGTGTGGAGTTTGAGTCCCTTTAATACCATGCTCTGTAACCAGTGGCAGAAATGAAGGCCAAAGGGGAATCTTAAATGTCTTTGAGCATCATTCCAGCTAGAGCACTACTGTTACATGATTTTTAAATTATTTTTCATTTTGTCCCTTAGCCTCAATGTTAACATGCCTTCATCTTCCCCTCAGCCCAGATCAGCCTTCTCTTGTCAGATATTTAATATGAAGAGAGCTGTCCCAGCACAGCAGTTTTTGTTATTTGTTATTTGGCTTCCTTAGCACAGATATGTGAGGGTTTAAAATGGACCTGTTATTTTTTTCAGTCTTCTACTTGCTTTTATAAGAATCAAAAACTGTTTCAGGTAGCCCGTCTGCCATTCGTCAGGTTCTCAAATGTGCTGCACACCTACAAATGGCCATACTAAGTCATGCCAGAGGTTTATGTTGTAGTGTTTCCTGTCTCTGACAGTGGCCCAAACTGGGTACTTAAAAAGTTTATCAGACCAGGACAAGATGGAAAATTCAAAAGACACAGTAGTTCTGAATAATTTTGTTTTTCAGATGTAGAGATAATATTTCCGTTTTGATGGACAAATGCTTTCCTGGGAAAAACAAACCAGGTAAGAGGACCTATTTTAAAATACTTGTTTACTGAACTTTGTACCTATTTTAATTCTTCCTTTCAATCATGAACAACAAAATGGCATGAATTAGATTGTTGTTAAAGAGAAGTTTAGACTTTTCCTTTTGGTTGCAGTTATATGCACTGCAGACACTGCATTGCTTCTGGTTAAGAACAGTTTTTCTGTCAAGTGTGTCTTGTCTCTTTTTTCAGTGGTCTCATGTTTCATGCATTATTTAGTATATGTTTCAGTCTTGAACTGATGAAGTTCTGAGAACATTGAATTTCCTTTTCCACATTTTTAAATATAGACATACAAAATACCATGTAAATAAGCATTCATTGGTGAAGATTGGCCTATTACTTTTTTTACGACTGACTGTGTTCTTCCTTGCAATAAACATGTAAAAAACAGTGATGCTGTCATCACTGGGTAATGAACCTTGATGTAATTTTTTTCTAAAATGTGTTGTAATAAAGACATAATAATTATGAGTTTATAAATAACCATTTCAAAAATAGCCTAAGTAGTGCATGCATAATTTCTGTCTCTTTTGTAGTAAAAGTGAATGATTAAAATGTTTACAAAATAGAAATTAATTGGAAGTGCCATTTCTTTAGATGAAATAGCCAAATATATGGAAAAGGTGAAGCTACTGAGCTACGAAGAGAAACCTGTTTATCAGCATTTCCGAGAAATACTTCTGCAAGGTCTCAAGGCCATTGGGCAGAAAGATGATGGAGTGCTTGACTTTGGCTTGGCAGAGAATGGAGACTTTCAAAGAAATCCCGTGCAAAAGGTTTTACTCTAGAAATTCTTGCTAGCTTTTATTGCATTTTGTTGAGCTAAGTAAGAGTTAGTGGAGTTGGAAGTAGGTGTCATAACTTCATCTAGTAGCAAATAATTAAATAGTGAAATGTTTAAGTTCTAGTTGTACACATTATTTCTCTAATTCAGCTTCACTAATTGTTAATAAAACAATACAGAATGATGTTTATAGAGGTACTTTCATAATAGACAGTACCTTGGATAACAAAATTTGTATACCTAGATATAATGACATTTGAACAGATGAACATTTGGTTAATTTACTTATTTCTTTAAATTGGTAAAACTCCAGATAGATCAAAGTACACATAAGGTAAAATTAGTCTAGTTTTTGTTTCATATTAGTTTCTTTTCCATGACTAGTTCAAAGCTTAGTTTTAAGTATACGTCTTTATGCCAAGTATTTGATTCTGGAATTCACATACTGATTTCACTGTCATCTAATATGTTATTTTTGAGTCTTAACTCTATTGGTAGGCTAGGGGTATTTTATTCCTCGTATTAAGAAGCCTTAAACTCTGGGTTTGAATTCCCATTTGAATACAGCATTAAGAACTTTTTAAGGTTTAGGGAAAGTGTATGTTAAAACAGCTTACAACCATAAAAAGGTGGTCACATAATGGAACATTAATTATTATCTTTGTTAATAGCAGGTGCGCAGTTTATTTGTTCTTTTAGCATGAATTGGGGAACTGAGAATTATAATAAAGGATAACAGTACAAGTATGTTGCCTGCTTACTGACATGATCAGCAGTGTGTTAAAGATGGGGTAAAAGCAAGAAAGAAAAAAAGCTGTAGGATTCTAAAGGCTTCTGAAGATATATGTCCAGGTTTTCTTAGTTCTTTTTGCCCAGTAAATAGTATTTTGGCTAAAATCGTACAGCTGTGGTCTCTATACTAATATTTTCTATTGAACTGAGTGTAAAGGTCTGTCCAAAAGGAGAGTTCGATAGCATAAGTTCTGTTTCCCCTGTGGTTTGATATAGCTTGAGACCTGTATTATGGGGAAAAAAAATAATCTGTTTTTAATGGTTGGCTGGTTTCTTTGCTGAATAAGTTAGCCTGCTGCAGAGCCAACATCTGTGACCTTTAATGTCCTTGTCCAGCAGAGATGTCTGGTGCACATTTTCAATGGAATAAAAACTTGAGAAATCTTATTTTTTAGTCTATACCAGTCAAAACCATTCCCAAAGGGTGCAATAATACTTTTCCGTAGGTTCTTACCTCCTGACATCAAATAGAAGTAAGCCTTTTCATTGAGGGCTTTTTTTATACTTTGAGAACCATATGCATGATCAGCTTGCTCAGTTGTCATAAATATGTTCAAGCACTTAGATAAAACAGGGAGTGCTACTGGCCCACTTGAGTAAGTGTTTTCAGCTGTCTGCTTCACATTTCAGTGGACTTGATGCTACTTCATGCCATCTACTGCTGGAGTGTCCCGGCAGAGTAACATTGATGGACGTCAAGTTAGTATAACCTTCTTGCTTTTGACCAAACACCAGGACAGCTGAATCTTCCTTCTGTGTTAGATTTTGTAGGCCTTGTAGCGGCTGCAGTATAGGCTAGGGTAGAAGATGACTTAGTGTTTTAAAGATAAGCTCCAAATTCCAAACTCCTGTCCATGAAGATAACTTGCCATTGATCACTAGCATCTTGCCGCTGAAAGCCAGGATCTTCTATCACATGCTGAATTTTGCTTGGCATGGTTAATGCCTAATTTGAAAAAGAAAAATGCAGTCTGGCATCTACCCTTGGGAAGATTGTGACCTCTAATACAAAATATCTATGACATTTTGGCTCTACTGATCTTTTTATCACAACAGGTCTTAACACACCTATTCTTCATTTCTTTTGGTGCAATCTACCATAACATTTTCTTAAAATAGTGTTATTTGAAGTTCAGAAGTTATGCTGTTTCATAGCTAGGAGACAATATTTCTAGCTTCTGTGTAAATACATTCTAAGAATGTAGGATTCTCTTTTGCTATCAGCTAATTGAGCTATGGTAGGCATTATATGTTGCATATAAACATGGTTGTTCTGGAATCTCAATCATTCCCCAGTATTGGTATCTGGGTAAAAGTCACAGATGTCTGCTGTATTAAAAGTTAGCATTTTATCTTCTATATCATGGCTCAAGTTTCCCGATGTTTAAGTAAATGAAACATAGTCCACAGCTGTGCTCGAGGTTTTTTCTTTTGTTTTTTTTCTGTATAGTAAACACATGTTGGTTTGTGAATGTGGTATTCTATAGTAGTTCTAGCCAAACGAGAAGCTAGCAGTACCACGTGTTGAAGGAAGTATTTCAAGCTCTTAGACTAAATTATTTAGAGCAAGGACCATATCTTACCGTTGTTCAGTGCTGAAGACTTGCTGGGAAATATTGGAAGTGAAGTAGCCTGCAAAAATACAGATCTTAGTGATTTGTGGTTCTTTCTAATGTTCTGGTTCAGATGTGCAGGTGTTGCTTTTGTCAGATGAATGCTGCGTGATTTCTACTGCTATATAATTCACCTGCATCAAGATTAAGAAACCACTTCTTATTAAATAAGCTTGGAAACAAGATAAATGTATTTTGCTTTTGTGTAACATGTATTGAATATCTGTTTTCTAATGAGCGTTTAAAATGTTTCCTAGTACAATTGCGAGGAATGCATTATTTCTCATATAAAAGCAGTACAGTGCTGAAATAGTCCTCCTTAATTTTGGTCAGAATGAACAAAAGTGTCTGTGTTTATTCCTGCCTAATGCATCACAAATCTGCTGACATGCTAACCTTGGAGTCTTGGCTGGCGGTAATCAGGCCTGTGCACCGGCAGGAAAGATGTACCTAATGCACTCCATCAGTGCAGTTTGCATATGGAAGTTCTCACAGGGGAGCTGCCCTGTGCCAGCTGAGGGTTACCTGCCCACTGCAGTTATTGTATGTAATTATCGAACCAATCTGTTCAGCCCAGCAGGGTTTAGATGGTAATCATGAAGCAACACTTTGGAAAGAAAAGATGTAACGCACTCTTCCCTTCTCTCACGAGCTGTATGAAGTTGTAGCCACTTTTAAAGCTGTATTAGTAAAGCTCTGGTCTCACACAATTAAAAAATAAAGAAAGAAAGAAAAAGGAAAGGTAAAACTCTCACAGTGTTCATTGCTTTTCATGTATGCCTGATGCAGGTCAGTTCATCCTTTGCAAAAGTCGTGGCTTTAAAACAATAATTTTCCATAACCACTTCAGGAATACTTTGCAATAATAAGATTAATTATAATACACAGATAACAAGAGTTCTATCCATTTAGAGGTTTTAAGATAATGTACCTTCCATAGAATTCAGATTTCCCAAATACTTCTCTTTGGAACAGAACCTATAGTTGCTATTAGAAAATAAAATAATGTACTGTCAGTGGGTATTAACTACTTTTAAGTGTGCAAAGAAAACCTTAAGAAGCAAGGATCCAGATAAACTTGAATTTAATGTGGTGGAATTGCTTTAGAAAAACCCAATTAATATGACTTTATGGTAAAATATTTTTATGTGTTCAGTTTTTCAGATTGCTCCTTTTGTAACAGTTATTGAGTGTAAGTTAAAAAAAAACAGATTATGATCACAACACCTTATGTTTTCATACATTACAATTTCAACTCCTAAAGTGATCTGCAAATTGGGGGACTGTTGTTTTAAATTGTGTATGGCTTAGTACTAGTATTCTTCTGTTAATATAGGAATAAATTTTCTCTATGACTGGAGACATTTTATAACCTATAAAATAAGGGAATACCTTGTGATGATAAGATTTTCTACTTTGTGTGGTCTTTCCTGCTCTTGAATCCAATTGCTATTTTAAAATTATTTTATTTTATTTTATTTTTTAATTTAGAAAAGAAGAAAGGCAGCAGCTGCAGCCAGTGAGAGCACTGAGGCGGAAATGGAAGATTCAGGAAGTCCAAAAAAAAAGAAAGCTGCTACTTCTAGTAAGTCGAAAGATTGTTCTGACAGTCACATGTACTGGTGTGACAGGGTACCTTGGCTAAAGTCCAGACCCCCACACAGCCCCTAGCTCCCCTCCTCAGTGGGGTAGAAAGAGAAAATAGGATGACAAAACTCATGAATTTAAACAAAGATGAGGAAATTTATTACTGTTTACTGTTTTGGGCAAACCAGACGCAACTTGGGGAAAATAAATTTAATATATGGCAAATTAAAAAAATTGAATAGTTAAAAAGACAAACATTAAAACATCATCTTTCTTTCCCCTTCCCCCAAACTCAGCCTAACTACTTTACCCTAAACTCTTCCGCCACTCTCCATGTTCAGTGCAGGGGTCCTGGAGGGGAATTGTGCTGTGGTCAACACATTGAGTTTTCTCTTTGCTGCTCCTTTTTCCTTACATTTTCCCCCTGCTCCAGTGTGAGCTTTCTCTTCTGGGCTGCAGTCTTTCATTGGAAACAAAGGAAAAGGAGTGGCCCAGATTTTTCAGGAAATATCCATTTTCTCCAGGCTGGACTCTCACATGAGTTGCAGGGGATATCTCCTCCATTTTGGGTCCTTTCTGAGCTACAGAGACTGTGTGCTGTGGTGCAGTGGAGTACCGCTTTCACATCTTACTTTGGTGTTTTGTCTGCTGTTTCCCACTCTTCTCCCTACATTGCTGCTCTCTGCCTGTCCAGTGGTTTTTTCCCTTTCTTAAATGTTTCCACAGAGGTGCTGCAAACAAATTTGGCTGAGCTTTGGCCTACAACGTGTTTGTTTTGGAGCTTTGGCCTACAGTGGGTTTGTATTGGAGCCAGCTGGAAATGGCTGTGTCAGGAGAGCAGCTGGCCTCTCCCCATAGAAGCTAGTCCTGAAGCTGACCTCAGCTTACCAAAACCCAGCCACATGGCCATAAAATACCCAAAAGAACCATTTACCTTTAGCAGTTCAAGTGCTTTTGATCTTTCACAATTTCTTTTTAGATTAACTTTATTAATAAAGTTAAAATATTTCAACTTTCTGTGTAAGAAAGGATTATGCTCCAATTACATACTGCCTAAAGCTGGTAGAATTGCTACGTGCTAAAAATTGGTGGCTGAACTCTGTTCTTTTGCCATCGTTCCTTCTCTGCTCATTCTCATTTTTGTCCTCCTGTCTTGTCCAGTTCACTGTTAGAACATGCTGACTCCTCAGGATTCATCTTCACAGTGTTAAAGCCAAGGGCTAACAGCAGCAGCTTCCAAAGCGTGTTTAAAATCAAGGAAAGGATTAGCTGTAAGGATAGAAAATGCTGAAGCTATTATTTCAACATAATTTGGCATAGTTTCAGTGCAGTCTGGAAAAAGACATGAACAGATAAAGTAGGATTATTGAAATTCAAAATGAGAAGTCTTCAGTAGTTCTTTATAGGGTAAGTTGATGGTGAGTGTCCAGTTAAACTGCTTTATGGATCTAACCTTGTAATGCTTTTATGTAAATGTGAACTGAATTTGAGTAATAGCAAAGATATTTTTCCTAAAGAATTTTTGATTTATAGTTTTAAATAAAATACCAGATGTTATCTGTGGTCAAGTAGTCTAAAAATAATAAAATAGTAGGACTGAAGTCTACCTCAAAATAAATCTCCTTGTTTAAAAACGGTTTGATGAAGGAGTATTGCAGGATGGGAAACTGTAACCTTTCAAAGACAGTAATAATATTGGTGAGTTCTGGTATATTTACTCAAACTGTATGGTACAAAGTACAAGGAATGAAGCTAATGTTGTTCAAGGAGGTGACACTGCTTTGTTCATTTTCAGCTGTTCATATTATAGAGTTTTAATCACTAAGACCAGTTATTATGTCCCTTTTTTTAGTGCCTTTTGACTTGTTGACTTCAATTTATTATAAATTCTCTAGTATGTCAATGGCTGAAAAGGTGTTAATTGGATTATACTTTCTTTCAAGGCAATCCAATTCTTTTATATGATGCTGACACAGTTTTAGCATTTTAGATATAATTTAAGACTTTTAAACAAAATATTTAATACCACTGACTGTTTTCTCGTTGTGATTTAATACACATGTGTAGAACATACTTTCATTTTTTATAATATGATATACTACTTTTTCCTGGGATTGTAGATTTAAATTCTTATAGAACGAAATGGAAAAGAACTTGAAGAATTGCAATCCATATGGTAACATCAGCTTTTTGTAAACATGAGTTTTTTTTCAGACTAAGTAAAGGTATTTTGGAGGCTGTATAGATTTTCATAACATAAACTTAAATTAGAAAAACCTCCTCTTGCTAGTTCAATAGAGTTACAGATGAAATGGCTCTAATTTCACCTTTTTACACTACTCAATTTAATGAATACCAAGTAGAGGGAGTATATCAAACAGTTTCAGGTGAAATGTGATACATGTACTTACTCATTTGGTTCTCTCCAAATTTGGAACTAAAAACTTTACCAACTATTACATGATTCATAAACCTGTGTTGAAGGAAAGGGCAACTGTTTCATAATCTTTTATGATTATTATGCTTTTATAATTTGAAAAGGGCTGATTATTATTAAAAATACTTGAAACTGTTTCCAAATTTGACTCATTTTGTGTTACCATAGACTTGATTCTCCATAGTTCAGTAAAATGATATTTCTTGATACCTCTTAGTTGTACAATTTGAAGTTCAGTAATACAGGAATGCTTTAAAAGTTGTTGAAATTCTATTTTATTGGTTTCTAAGGGGCATAAATATGGTGGAATGGTGGTTGTTCTTCAGGTATTGAAACAACATTTCATAAGTATTTGAACATAAAGCAATGGCAAGAAGAGCAGTGCAGCTTCTTGCTGTTCAGCTCATCAACATTAATTGCATATAACTATGCAGTTTGTCTTACCTAGTCCAAAAGATTAGTTATCCCCAAAAGATCCTGACTAGCTGTGCAGCACTTGGAGTACACTGAGGGGCTCAGTGGCTACAGGGACTCTGTCAGTAATGAAATCTGCTACTGAGGGGGCTGCAGAGCCCCCAGGCTTGCAGGAGGAGGAAGAAAGAATGGCACTGAGAAAGGATGGGTATCTGGAGATGCTTGCTTCTCCTGTCAGCTGCCCTGGTTGTTCTCAATGTAAAAGTGGCCACATCAGATGAGGTTGTTAAAGGACTTCTCTTCCAATCCTGTCAGCCATCCGTGTTTTCAGAGGTGTCAAGCTACTCTGTGTGGAAACAGAATTTCAGAAAGCCCTTGAGAAACAAGCTGTGTTGTACTTCCAAAATAAGTTGCATGAAATTGGTGAAGTTCTTAAATTGTTTTTTATTTATATTAGCATGTTATCAGCTTTTTCTTTTTTTTTGTTTTTCCTGTCATAACAAACCCATAGGCTTTCCTGAAAGAGGTGGTGTTTTGCAAGGTATCCTTTATAAAGTAATATGAATGATGTTGAAGTATTATATTAGCCCATGTATCTCCACTAGGAAAAATGCTGTCAGAAGAGTTGATTTCTATTTAAATGAGCTTTCCCCCCCTCTGTTACAGCTCCATTTTCAGTATTAGCTGCCTTCATGTACAGTAGTAAAATATACAGGCTTATAAATGATGATACTGTTAAAGCAGAATACCAAATTTTGGCATACACTACGTATCCACCAACGCTCATGCAGGGGTGTAGTGCATAATATGATAGGACTAATATGCTTATTTTTGATCAGGTTGGTGGCATAGGCAGATAGTACAGGCATCTTCAGTGAAAATCACATAAATGCTGGAAAAACAAGAGTTTTGTGAGAATTTGTGAATAATCTTATGTTCAAAGCTAATAGAAATAAGACAACTACCCCAGCAGGTATTTTTAAATCTTGGAGTTGATGAAGATCGGATTAGAGCAATACAGATTTTTGTTAGAATAGTCTTTTTTATTTTCTGTTGTGAAGTTTTTTAAGGCAGTTTCGGGTTTTATTAATTAGGACATATAAAGAGAAATACTAAAGTAGATACTACAATGCAAGTGCTGTATTTTTAAATGTACTTTAAAAATAGTCAATACTACTAAGGGCAGGAATTCTGTGTTGCCTGGATAGCATCTGCCATATTAAGGCCATAGCTGGGGTCTTTGGTTACTCTTGCACTATAAATAAAGAACTATATGAACAGCTCCAATATGAAAAAAAGTCATACTGATGGATTGGTTAGAAGAACATTCCAAAATGGTGGTTTAATAGTATTTCTCAATTAATAGGTACTTAGCTTTATATTTATTTACCTTGCATGGCTTTGCATAAATCAGTATCTAGGTTATTGTCTTAAATATTTTTTAATTTATTCAAGTAAGATTCATTACTTAATGTCCACTTAGGTGCATTTTTGTGTTTAGAGAATTATTGGCTTTGTTACCAAACTTTAGGAGAAAGCAAATCATACCTTTTTCTGAGCTTCTTTATGGTGCAACTTGTTACTTGTCTTTCTACTCTGTACCAATGCCCATATTACAGGTAGATTTTTTTTTTGTAATCTCCTAATCTTGCACCCTAAAAAACTTTTTCTGTGAAACTTGTACTGCACAATAGTTGTAATTGTGTAATTCATCTCTTCCTTCTTGTGGAGGATTTGGTATTGACTGCTATCTGTTACAGACTCCAGCAGGAAGTAGATATAAATTTTAAAACTGTATAGCCATTTCTGTGTTTAGTTACTGGAAGATCTGTCCATTTCTGTGTCCTTCTTAGCCTTCCCTTACCTGTCTCAGGAATGTTTCAAGTTAAATGTTCTAGTAGAAGAGTTATGTGGTCTGGTTTTAGAAGTTAAAAGATTGTGCTACAATGTTGTATCTAGAAATTAACAGAAAGATCTGGGTTTTAAAGCGGAGAAATGCTGTTTTCAGTTGCCTGAAATATTGACGAACTCACTTCTGTATTTTGCATTAAGTATATTCAGACACAATATGAAGTGATTTGTCTTTTTATGGCCTGCCCCAAGATTGATTGAGGATCTTCAAGAGCTATTTAAATTAGAAAAGGTGTGGTAGGAGGTGCTTTTAAGTTTAAAGATTTTTAAATATTATGGCTAGAAAGGTTAAAATAGATTTGGTTTACATGTAATTTATCTTTGTGGTTCTTCACAAATAGTGTTTTTTGACAATTTGCAAGTGACAAATTCAGTGAGAATTACTTTGAACATGTGCCACTAATCATAATAAAGAGAAAAAATTAGTGTCCAAGATGTTGAGTATGGGAGTGTTACTCTGTACTTCTGTGTCTGCTTGGAACACAGTTCTCTACTTAGACTACCTTTATATTTTAAGCTTATTTCTGTACAGTATCTTCAGATCATTTCTAGCACTTAAACACATTTAAAATGTAAATAATTTAAGTTCCTTGTTACATTTCATGGGACTTTCTTGTGTTTGCTGCTAATAAAAAGTACTGAATTAAAACAAAACACCTTGTAACGAAAATTCTCTATGTGTAAAGTTTGTGTAATGACTTTACATGTAGAACTAAGTAATTGTCAAGGTTTGAGCCCGGCCAAATGCCAGGTACCCCCAAATTAACACACCCACACTCAGGGCTCATGAGTTGAGATAAGGAAACCCGGGAGAAGACGCACTTAGAATAGGCAAAACAGGACTAACTTAGGTTGCAAAGTGATCTAATTTATTACTAACAGAGTCAGAGGAGTAAATGAGAGGTAAAATAAACCCTTCAAGGCCACCGTTTCTTCGCTCACCCCCCTCCCTCCTTCCCAGCAGCTGCACAAGGGAACAAGGTATGGGGGGGGTTAGGTCAGTTCATCACCCAGATCTTCTTCCCCTGCCCGGGGAGAGGTTCTTTTCCTCTGCGTAGCCATGGGTCTCACTGTCGGCAGCCCGCCCGACACTGCTACAGTGACGCTGGTCCCCACACAGGCAAGCAGTCTCCCCAA
>VZRN01002763.1:1872508-1940764 GCA_013397935.1 Dasyornis broadbenti | reverse complement strand
TGGGCCTCACCACGGCCTGCAGAGGCTGCAGAGCTCCGGCGCCTGGAGCTCCCCCTCCCCCTCCTTCTCCACTGACCTTGGTCTCTCCATGTTGTTTTCCCTCACATACTCTCACCTACTCCTCCTCCTCTGGCTAAGGAAAAGTGCGTGCACCCACTGTTTTGATTTCGTCTTAAATATGTTTTTCACAGAGGCGTAACCAACATCTCTAATTGGCCCAGGCTTGGACAGCAGCATGTCCATCACCTCAGAGCTGGACATGGTGAAGGCTTCGAGAAGCTTCACAGAGGAGCCATCTTTGTGGCCCCCCCCACTAGAAAAACCTGGGCCAAGCTAAACCACGACAGTAATCTAAAAAAAAAAAAGTGATATCTGGCTTTTTGGTTGCTTTTCTGTGACCTGAAGATGAATTGCAGTATGTTGAACAAGTACTGCAATTCAAACTCAGATATAAAATTTGCAAGTGAAATTTTTCTACAGGAAAGAAAAATTGTACTGCAGTGACTCAGATTTTTACAGGGAATTAACCTTTTTCAAGATTGTAAGTAATATATTTGAATTAAACTTCCTTCCTGCAAATTGCTGTGTGGTAAAGAGGAGGGTTAATTTTAGACACATGCTGCATGGGACGACTGATTTATGTGTATGTACAATTGTGTTTTGGAATATCTTCAGTGAAGCAATTTTTACAAATAGAAGTAAACCAGTTTCAGTTTCATCTGGAACCAATTTTATATTAAAATGTTTAAAAGAACACTCTTATATTTGATGTTATCTGTAAGAAATACACAGGCATAAAGTCATAAATAATACATTCTTGTGTTCTGATGTTTTTCCTTATGAGAACATGAAAAGTATTTGCTTTATTTGTTGCAGGAAAGAGAGTACTTGGCAGAATAGAATACCTAAAGCCAAGCCCCATCCCATAACTTTACTGACTTTTTTCTCTCATCCCCACCCCACAGTCATATATCTACTGGAATTCAAGTCCATATTTGCATTCTTCTAGTCGTTCCATTCTTTTTTTTCCTGAGTCATATTTCTGAATTCTTGTCGAAAAAGAGCTGCTTTGAAAACAGAAGCAGCCAACTAACCAAAACTACTATTCGTTACCCTTGCAATTTCTTCAGCAGCTTCAGAGTACTGGAAAATGCTTGATTGAGAAGTGTTACACTAGCAGTCTTTTCAGTTATGCAGTTGGGAAAGAGCTTGTCAGAGGACTCTCCCTTAAGAGAAAGAAGAGTCTTCTTAGAAGACTTCATCTTAAACAAAATCTTCTTTAAAGAAAAGTATCTCTTTATTGGTGCCATATTCAAACTGCCTGAACTGATTTGAGAATGGTGGTGTTTAACTCATTAAATGCTGCTGCCTGGCCTAAGTTCCTATTTGATGTTTGCAGCTGGTTGCTGAACATAGTCTTCAGCTTATGTAGAATTGGAAGATGAGATGAGAAGGGACATCAAGAGGAGATCTGCTCTATACACCAATCTAATCAATTTATATTGGTGTTAATCTCCATACATGGTAATATTTTATCTTTAAAGCTGTGTGATTATTCTAAAACTTCCCTGGTCAACACCACTTGTAATACTTAATTATCCTTACTATTACAAAGGATTTGATAAGGGGGACTATTTTCTTTTGATATTTTTATTATCTAATATGAATTTCACTTAAGCTTAGTAGTTATAGTAGTTATCCTAGCTGCTGTGGACATGAAAATCACTTTCATTTTACACAGCAACCTTTTGTACCTCATATGTCTTTCATTTTTCTTTTTGTTACTTTCTTCAGATAAACTGGTTAAATTCAATGTGTTTTTGTTAAAGAGCTGGAAACCATTTTCCTCAGACCTTTCTTGTAGGATAGAGCCCAGAACTATACACAGTACTGCTGGGTTTCTTTCATAAAGTTGTTTTGTTTTGCATTGTTCTCTGCCTGCCTAATTCCCCCAAGTTTACTCATTGAGCTTGAACGATCAGTGACTCTTACTGCTCAAAAGCTGTTCTCTTAAGCAAGCAGTTACTTTCGTAAGGACTTCCATGAAATTCAATTTTACTTTTCTGTCTATACACTTGACATGAACTGTGCAATAGTTTTACAAGCAGGAACTGAAATAGTTAGGCATGTTGTCATCAAGGATGAATTTAAGATTAAGAAAAAAAAAATTTAAAAATCCATGACTAGGAGAGGAAAAATATTTCATTGTTACTGTATTTACAAAAAGAAATTTTTATTACAAGTAATATTTTTTTCTCAAAGTGACTGCAGTTGAATGTGAGTCACAGAAATGAGCTGTGGTGTTTTGTTTTCTTCCTTTCCCCTGGTAGTAGGCAGGAAAGAATCAAAGTGCAGGGAGGTTTTTACTATTGCTTTTAGGTATGGTCTCTGAACAACCTGCCTTCGAGGTTTACTAGGAATCTTATTTAGATGGGATTATTTTTTACCTTTGTTAATAAAATATTGTCACGTGATAGCTTGAATCTGTAGGCAAAGCTGCACTGATAGCTGAGCTGATTTAACAGCTGACATTGCCAAACAGAAATCTCCTTTTTTCTCCTGTGTGCCTTCTGCCTCCCCTTGTAAAAGCTCCATTCAGAATACCCTGAGATGCCACAGCTCACTAAACTGTGAGAATGCCAGATGAAAAAAAATTTCTTTGCTAAATGTCCTGATTTCAGCTGGGGTAGGGTTAATTTTCTTTTGAGTAGCTGGTGCAGTGCTGTGGTTTGGATTCAGTATGAGAATAATGTGGATAACACAGATGTTTTGGCTGTTGCTGAGAAGTGCTTACCTAAGTCAAGGACTTTCCAGTTTCCCTGCTCTGCCAATGAGGAGCTACACCAGAAGCCAGGAAGGAGCATAGCCAGGACAGCTGATCCAAACTGGCCAAAGGGATATTCCATACCATGGAATGTCATACCCAGTATATAAAATGGGGGAGTTGGCTGGGAAGGGCAAGTTGCTGCTGAGGGATGATCTGTGCATCAGATAGTGAGTGATGAGCTATTTTATTGTGCATCACTTGTGGGCTGGGGTTTTTTGGTATGTGTGGTAATTAATCTCTTTTTACTTTTATTATTGTTATATTTTATTGTAATTATTAAACTGTTCTTATTTCAACCCATGTTTCTTTTTTTCTTCAATTCTCCACTTCCCAGTGGGAGGGGAGCGAGAGTGAGTGAATGAACTCTGCATTGTATGTACTTACTGGCTGGGGGTAAACCATGATCCTGGGTTATAGAGCTGGATTGGCTTAGTGCAAGGTCAAAAAAAATGGTATAATACTGGAAGGCATTATAAAACTAAAAGTTGGCACATGGGGAGAAAGGAGGGGGGTGTAGGTTTTGTAGAGGATCTAATTCTTTTGGTGAAGATGAGCTAAAAAAATGACTCAATTCCATGTGATGCTAGTCTTGGAGAAGTTGAACTGTACAACATGTTTTTTAGGAGAAGGTCAATGCCCAGAAATAGTTGCAGATTCTCTTCTGTCCATGTCATGTTCCCTATCCCCACTCAAAGCTCAATGAATGATTTGAGTTGATCTATCCTTTTAAAGACTAAAGTCTTTTCTTGTGATCTGTTTTTATTTTATTTAACAAAAATTGTGTCTTTTTGTTTTGTTTGAATTGCAGATGCAGTTGCTACCAGAACCCAGAGGATGACCTCACCAAAACCCAAGAAAAGCACAACAACCAGAAAGAGAGCCCAGAAGTAAATAATATATGGAGCAACAAATTAAGTTGCTCTGTGGCTCATTTCTGGGAGGTTTTTTTTGTAGCACTGGAATCTTTTTCTTTCCTTTTTAAATGATGAATCCTGTAAAAACATGGACTGCTGTTTGTACCTGTTTTTGAAGAATAAATGTTTTATTAAAATATTTGCATAATTTATGTATACTTAAATACTAATGCAAAATTTTGCCAACTTTTGAAGTGGGGATGCATTTTTATTCTTTATATACATGAATTCATGTCTTAAAGGCAAACTAAAAGAGAGTGGTTTTTTCTGCTTTATAACTTGGAGATAAAGCCTTATTTAATAGTTTCATTATGGATACTGTATAAGAAACAGCAGTGTTGCATCTGATTTCTTCCAGTTTTGAGAAAAGTCATATTGGTGGTCACTTAAATGTACACTGAGATGAAGTCTAGAAAAGCAGAAATAGCTTTTAAATATTTTTCAAGTGTTTGAGTTAAAAACAGAACATAAGGCAAAAATCATGTCCTCCCATTCTTGTTTGTATAAAATGCATTTAAACAATTCTTTGGAAGACAGGTACTGAATTTTAGCCATTTTTTTTTGCATAATATTTGTGTTTGTAACGCTTCTGCAATTATTCACAGTTTCTCTGGAAAGAAAGAGACCAGAATTTCAGATAAAGGGCCCAGGGCAAAGAAAAGAACCAACCAAAAACCAATGCCTATTCTCAACCACCCCCTCAGGTTTTCTTTTTATATTAGGGAAAAGACTAGAAAAGTTATGTGTGAGTAACTTTGTACAGTATCTAGTTCCAGTGAAATATTGTCTCACATCTGCTTCTCATAGCAACATAATAGTTTAACTTTTAATACTTGAGGAGCATGTAATCTTCCAAATCCTTTTGTAAAAGTACTTCCTTGCTTAGCTTTGAGTCCTCTCTTCAGAGTTGAAAGTCAAAAAATACAGTGTTGAATTTCAGTGTGAAACACTGCTACTTTTCATATGTCTACTGCAACATCCACATAATAAGGCATGAACATCATTCTTATCAGGGCAACTGAAAGCTTGACATACCAAAAGGAATCCATATGAGCCAGTGAGAGTGTATTTGTGTGGATGTCCAGCTTGCTTGACTGTATAATGTCTGAGTAGCTACTCACGAGAATAAATATGTTGTATCATGAAATGTTGAATGAATGAATGATAAGGTTATGTTTTGTAACAAGGGAATCCATTGTTTTGAAATAAAACTGGAATACCATATTTAAAAGGTGCTTTCTCATTTCTGTTGACTGTTAGGCTCCTTTTCCTGCGTATTAGCAAAGTGTGGCTGACAACTTTAAGCATGGAATTGTCTTCATTTGAGATGTAAAAATAGGACTGCTAAAGCCTCTCTGATGTTTAAAACTCCTTAAATCAAACTATCATTTTAATGCCTTCGTTTAATCATTTTGTTCAGAAAGTATGCTACACTGTTCTGAATAGCTATTGTCAGGAAGGCATGCTGTATTCTCTTCCTTGTCACATACTCAAAGTTAATGTCATTCTTTTGTACTCCATTTGTTTGACATTTTATTTTTTTAGTAACTTATTTACCAGTAAACTTCCTTTCATTACTTTCCAAGTTTTCAAGAAGTGTGTTTTCTTTTGACACTACCAAAGCCAAATGCAACAAACATAGTTATTTCCATATATTTGAAAAGAGTGTTTTGAGGTGTGAATTTCTTAAGCCACCCCTCCCTCCTGCCACCCCAAAACTGTCCTGGAAAAAGATGCCCTGGCAAGTTTCCTGTGAAGGAAAAGGGTGCTTTTCGTTCAAGGTGAATGCTGTTTCAGGGCTTGTCTCTGCTCACAAGGTACTGCAAAACCCCAGGCTCCAGCTCGCTGTAACTGCAGTAGTGTTTAAAGCGTGGGACGGCCAGGAGAAGCGGAGGGGAAGGCTGTGACCATACCCGCAGCGCTACCGTATGGATCACATACAGTGCGTGCTTGCACACACGTGTCTGTGCTGCTTTGCAAAGCACTGATGGGGAAATACAGCATTTACGAGAGGCGGAGGATGCAGCAGGATTTTGTTGACATCCCCATTTGAAAGTAAAGCCCCTAACACAAAAGAAGCAAGCTGCCTTTAGACTGCATTTACTGCTCTTGATGACTCCAGTTGTGTGTAAATATTAGAAAACAGCAGGGTCCTGCATTCCAAGAATCACTTGAGCAGTGCCATGAAGACAAGTGTCCTTACTAGTATTGTAGTCATACTCCCAAGCTCTCCTGCTGTTTCTAATCTGTGCGCGCAGCCGTGAAAAAACTGGACTGACATTTACAGGCACAGCAGGGAGACACTTGAGTAGGGAATGTTAAAGACTCCACTACCTATGTTTCAAAGTGGTCACCATACACGATAAATCTTCACAGGAGAACTAGTCGGCACTTCAGCTGATGGTTTAATGAGGATATTGATAATGAAGCACAGAATGCTTCTTTTAGTGCTTGAACATTTTGCAGGCAGATTGTTTATATTTTCCCTTAATATATATGGAGAGACAGTCAAATTCAGGATGGCTATAAGATACTTTTTAGATGGTGCTGGTTTGATAATTTTTAGAGGATTAATTTCCAATAAGTTAATATAAAATAATAATTCCCAATATTTGCTGCAGCTAGCATTAAGGAGGGGGTCAGTTGCTTTCCTGAGTAGTTTGACAGACTTTTCTCACTGTTTTGTCCCAGTGAGCTGCCAGATTTGGGATGCCATAATACCAGTAATGCAATTAGGTTTTCTGCACGTTGTCTGGTTGACTTCTCAGTTAAGAGTTTCTTTCCCTTTGGGAATAAGACTAGACAGACTGTCATTTGCTATTACTAATTCTGCTTAGCATTATCACTGGAGCTTTTTTGTAATTAGCTATCTTAGTTGGCTCTTAAATTTTAATAGCCAATTGAAGCTACATTTTAGCCAAGTTCCATATCTAAATTGCATTCAGTCCATTAACAAAGTTGGTTAAAAGGCTATTAAAACAAAAGCCAATATATGGTGGTTAGCACTTACATCTTTGCAGCAGTAGTAGTACCAGCCTCCAATGAATATTCTCAAGAAATGGCCCTTCCTTCTAGAAAGCAAGTGCACGAAGAATGACCAAAGTTTGTTTTGGGAACAAAGGCTGATTATGCAGAATAGTTGCAGAAAAAATAAATAAATTGACATGTGTCTTCTCTGGAAGAAGGTGGGAGAGATGGTGGGGGGAGGTGTAGAAAGGGGGAATTAATGGTTCTGCTCAGATTTGACAGGTTCTGGAAAAGCCAAATAAATGAAATGATGTTTTTCTCCACTTCAGCTGATCAAAATTATTAGCAAAACCATCTGAAGCACCTTCTGGTGGAATTGTCATCTTGCTGAGTTTAGTTTGTAAAACATCCTGCCAGACATTAAAAAAACTGTAAGCATGCCAGCACATAGGCTCAGAGCACCGCTTCTCTAATTGATAGACCCTATAATTTTCTTTTTTACTGAAGACCATGGCTGGATACCTCAGCCTCCTGAGTAATTTAATGTACCATCAGTCTGAATTTTTTATCCCTAGTAGCTTTTTTAAAATTAGCTTTTTCTTCTCTTTTCTTTCTTAAGGTGTAGACAGGAGATTAACAGCCTTTGGTTCATCCTGTGACTAATAATGTCTTTCTCAGAGTTTTCTTCTTTAAAAAAAAAAAAAAAAAAAAATCTTTACTTTTGTGAAGACATCAGATATTATTACTGCTATGGCTTTAATAGAGAGTCTACCAGTTGCTGATGAGCTGTTTCAGGGATGGTTTGCAGTGCCCTGTATAGGTGATGATAGGTGAGTATCAGTACCTTCATTGTAGGAGGTGTGAGGCAGGCTCCAGATTGTGTCTGAATAACCAGGATATAATGTGCTTTTACCAGCATATATAGTGGGACATCTAAATTAGAGTTTCCATGGTGTACCAGTTCCTATGTAAAACAGAACACAGAGCTCAGAGTCAGATCCTGTTTCTTGTAGCTGCACTGCAGCATCAAATTGATTGAGAAAGCTCTGTGGCAGTAAATGCCAATTCCTTCACCTCCCATTCTGTTTTGGGGCTCCTGGGCTCTTTACAATGATGTGGTACTCAAAGGAATCTGTTCTGTCTGAGAAATTATTTTCGTTATGTCCTTTCTCAAAGGCAGAGAGAAAGCAGATGTGGTGGGATCAACTTTGGAAAAATCCTAGAGTCCTAGTTGGGATCTCAGATAGCTTTATGCAACTGCATGCTAACTCATAGGCATTTCAGTTTTCTTTACTGATATTTTCAAGATTCAGCAGCTGAAGATTTAGAAAGTTGATTCCATGAATTTGATGCTTCATTTAAGTCCTTTATCTCTGTGAATGGTACCTCTGTAGCACCAGTTTGGGGTTTAGAAAAATGCAACAGGCTCTAAGTGGCTGCTACAATTGGACTACTTTTCTCTACATGGATGTGCCATGTTTTTAAATATGAAATCACGAACAATATTGCACTTGTACTTCTTTCTGGTTGTCTGTGTTTCATCTTATCCCAGCCAACACCTGTCTTCTTCGAGACTGGAGCATATTCTGCCCATGTAGCCTTCCATGCCAGATTTTAATGCTCTTGCATTTAGTTCTCCATACAAATACCTGAAATTGTCAAATGGACCTCAAGTTTCACAGCTGCCGAAGATGCTGATAAGTGTAGATTTTTCTTCCCCATTGTGAATGCTGCAAACAAGTCAAAATCGAGGTTTTGCATTTTCTTAGGGGTACCCCAAAGAGTGAAAGAGTTGTGGAAGGACTGTCATTTGATAGGAGAAAGATTGGTTCCCATATTTCTACCCCTTCCCTTGGAAGGTCAGCTTTCCAGGCCTGCAGCCCTTAGCTGCTGTGATGGGCTTTCATAAGTATACTCAAAAGAAAAGTGATGAGAACACAGTGAGGCAGCTATAAAGTACAGTAGAAGTGAAAAGAAAATATACATTTTTATGAACTTTCCTGAACTAATTCCTTTTGCCAGACCACTCCAGACAGGAAGAAGCTGGCACGGTGGAAATCTGCATCTGCAGCTTCTGAGAGAAGAAAAATGCCTCCTTGGCAAATGGAATTCAGAAAATTAAGGATTAATATGTTCATTTATACAGAAGCAGTGAGAACACAATAACATGAAATACAACCAAGGAGGATGCATTTAAAAGACAAAAGAGCCCTGGAAGGGAAGGTGCTTAGCTTTGTTCAGAATGCAAACTCTAACATGCAGTTCTGGGAATTGGTGAATTGCAGAGCTTAATGTTTAAAAAAAAAAAAATTACTTCATACCACAAGAAATACACGATCTGTGACTTGAAAATCTGAAGGTACTTTCCTTTCTCTTTCTGCCAGGAGAGGACTGGAACACTGGATCTACTTGAAAGTAAGTAACCCTCCAGCTAATTTTGTCTATCTACTGCTCAACCTGAACAAAAATAGTGTCAGTAATAAATTGAATTCCTTTCTGAAAAGAGATTTATCTATAAAAAAATAATAATGCCTTTATTCTTACATTTTCACTAATCTCTCATTGTGGAGCTGTTTCCTTTGGAATGGTGAGGGTGGATCTGCCGTAGCAAATGTGCAAACCCTGGCTCGCTTCTAATAATACTTGGCGATAGCCACAGCAAAAAGTATACAGCAAAGAGCACCACATTCAGAAGACAATGTAGTGCTGAAAATATCTGGGTGTCATTTAACAACTGGTTCCCTCTGTCACTAACAGAGCTGATCATCAGTAATTTATAGGCTTTGGGCTCTTTTAATCATTGTGGTCAAATATGGAAGGAGGCGGAATTTAAAATTCGTCTCTTATCCAGACCAGGTATCACCTGATAAATCTCTTTGGAAACTGACTACAGTTTTTGCCTTTATTATTTTCATATGTGAGCTGGTTCATGGGTGGCGGTGAGTTGTTTCGCTGATTGCTTGTTTCCCTTCCTCATGTCAAAGCCCTCCTAAAAAAAATTTTGAAATTTGTCATCCATTTCTGGTAAAAGCACAGCCCAAGATTTTCTCTAAATCTGACCCGAATATTTTCTTTGCAGCACATGGAAACTGTTCTGTTTTGGGGCTGAATTCCAGTTGTTTATATTGAAAGCCTGACCTTTCAGAGGTAGTAGTGCCCAAAATATTATTTGAAGCCAGTAAGGGCTGTAGGTAACCACTATCTCTGAAAATCAAGTTTATGTTCCTCTAAAAGTGTATCCTTTGCCTGCTAGGAAGATATTTTTGGCTGTTAAGCACACAGCTGAATTATATTTAAAGATCAGGGATAGGAGCAAAATTGCAAGAGACCCTAACAACGAATGAGTAATTCATAAGTGAAGTTGCACTCTGCAACACAGTAACTTGAGCTGAACCACAGAACTTGTGCTTGAACTTGACATTCGTTGATTAACTAAGGATACTGTGTCCAAGGTAATGAGGGACTGAAGGAGTGAGAAAAAAGGTATTGACACATGTATGTGTTTTTGCTGCATTCTTCACAAGTTTTTTTCATACTACCTTTGTTATAAGCTCTTTCAAGACGTGGTTGTCTTCTTACTCCTCTGCATAATACCTGCTGTACTGGAATGTGAGAAGTTGAGTGCCTGTGATAAAAAGAATTTCCTTTTATTAGTTATTTTGCTTATTTTGTGGCAATATGCTTCTTCCTTCTGCCTTTCAAGGGAATATTTTGATTATTCAACAAGTATTTTAGCTTTATTAGACTAATTATTTAGCCTCACTAGACTAATTATTAACCTTATTGAAATTCACATTGCCCTGAAGAGCACAGAAAATGAGGGGAGACATGGGGGACCTGGGACACTGCAGGCATTGGAGTAGGCCAGGGCACAACATCGTGCTTATAGCTGAGAAAATGGGATGGATGTTCTGGACAGGCTATCTTGCCCAAGGTTGATGATTCAAGGTGTGGGCCTTTCCTGCAAGCGTGGCTGCCTTGCTGCGTCCTCTTCATCACATCTGCCTGGCAAAAGCAAGACAGAGCCATCTGCCTTGGGTCTTTCCTTCATCTGTCTCCTTCAATCCTATGCATCTGATTTCTTCCCCATTTCTGCAGAGACAATGCTATTTGCTGCACTGTTGTAATCAATCACTCTTGCAATGTTCAGAGCCCTGGGACCAGAAGTCTGAGTCCTGCACAGGTACTAGGGGATGCACTAGATCACTGTGGGTCACCTGGGTTTCACAGCTTGGCAGGGGTTATAATATTACATGGTGCTTTTAAGGAGACACAAACAGTGCCTAAGGGTTTCCTCTCTGCTCTCCCCTAAAGTCTCTCCTTTGACTTCTTTGTTTCACTGTAGCATCTCCTCAGATCTCTATAGGTTCTACAGATGTTGTTCTCCCCCTTCCATCCCTTTTCACTCCTCTCCTACAGAAACATCTGACAATTCATCAGAGAAGCCTACACTCACTGTATTTCCACATTATCATGTTGCCTTTGACAATCCTATTAGTTTTTCTAATAATGAAAGACCATCAAACTGAGAATGAAATGTACCAAGGAAGTGATTTCTTCTAGAAAACAGTTTATCCAATTGTATGATGTTCAGCCACCAGAGTATTCCTTTACTTCATAGACATGATAATTTTCTGTGTATATGTATCATCTAGGTATGGCTTCTCAGGAATACTTGAGTTTCTTAATATATTAATGGTCCCCAAGGGAGAGCCCCTACTCATCTCTTGAAGTCTCAAGTATCTAGATTGAAAGATGGTCAAGGAATTTTGTAAATCATATCATATTCCACTGGGAGCTTTTTTTTTTTCCTGGGGAAACCTGCCTGAATGCATGGATGGCTTATATAGGGCAGCAGCAAGCAGTGAAGTGTCCAACCTAAAATTGCAACTTTTATTTCTAACTGCAAGATTTCTTCAGAGAAGTGCCAGGGGATATTATGTGCCCAACAGCTGATCATTCTAGTAGAACACCAGTCAAACAGGGATCTAAACCTCTGATGGTGAAGGCAATGGCATCATTTTCTGTCTTAAGAATGGCTGCCTGTTCAAAAAGTAGAGCTTTAACAGGAACAGCATTCATTAAATAGATTATTCATAATTAAAAAAAGTTAATGTCTACTGAGAGATTTCCATTCTTTTGTTTCCTTTGTTGCAGCCTGAAGATGATATCTTTGTCTGAACTGGTAAATTTCAAACCCTTCCCCAGTAGGTGCATTCCAGTGATGGGCAAGAACACACCTGCTCTTGTATCACAAGCAGTGACACGTTTCTAGTGTATGATCTGCTGGCGAGTTATTTAAGTCCACAAAAGATTATCAAACTTGCATAACTCCACACCTTATAACAGAATTTGTGAGAATTTCCCAGTTAACTATGTTTGTACAAGCTATGGTGCAGGTGTGGTCTATTCTTACCCTGTTCCTGGTGAAATCCCAGTGTCTGAAGGAGACATTCATGAAGAGAAAGGGTAGGGAATATCGGGTGGATGGATGGGAAAGAGGAATTTTAGGACATCTGCTCCAGAGATACTTGTCTCCAGGAAGTCCTAAGTCCCAGTTCCATGTACCTTGCTAATCATCATCTCTGCCTTTGATACTATATTGTATTACCCAATTTACTGTCAATTATTGTCATAGGATGCTCTAGAAAGTTTTTCCATCCTGTTCTTCCAGGTCTTATTACAGGATTTAGATTTCTTGCTTTGTGTTTCTCTGAAGGAATCAATCCAACATCCATGATGACTGCTGATTTTCTGCATTAAATTTTAGTAGTAGATTAATTCTGATAATTAATGAAGCACTATGAAATATAGTAAGGGAGACTTTTATAAGTCCAACAAGAAGTCTGGAAGGGTTAGAAAAGAAGGTTGGGAAGAATTAATACCTCTCTGAATGGAGCACTTACTTTTTGAAAGCCTGGGGGCATTTTTTGTCTTTGTGGAGTATCAGCCCAGTCTAAACATTGAAACAAGGTGGGTGAATAAAACTTCAACAGATCTTTGATCATTCAGACTCTGCAGAAATTCAGAGCAAGTCATTGCTGCCTAGTTCTGTTTTCAGAACAAGGGTTTTGAGAGCAGTCAAGTTCAGCAATTACTATTTTTGAAATTTAAACGGATCACTAAAATACATTAATCTTTTTTTGCTTCCTCCTCATCAAAGTATTTGATTATCATTTGATGGTTGGAGGACATCACAGTCAGAAGCCCTTTGGCTCTCACTGCTGCATCCTTTGCAAAGCAGCAGCTGAGTTCAAGACCTGCCCCAGAATTCATGCCTGGTTTCTACCTCCTTTTGAGAGGCTGAGTGGCGTTAAGAGTTGTACATAGCTTACAGAGGGCATACACATTAGTGATACCAAATGGAATTGGACTATTTCTGAAATGCTGAGGAGAACCTCTGATGCTGAGAACAGTTCTTTCAAGAATTAGGGCATGCTATTCCTCTACAGTTCTTTGCTGTGCCAAATGAGGACCAGTCAATGGATTAATTCTGTAAAACTTGTATTTAGTTTTGCTTCATATTAATGATGAGGATAGCATGTGTAGAAATTTATTTTTACTTGTAGGATTTCTTACAGTTGGCCTATTTTACCAATGTTAAGATTCAGTCCATTCTCTCTGTTTGACTTTTTTGTCCTTATCAACAATCCTGACATTATATTGATGAGATAAAAATATGAAAGGAAAGAGTCTACAAACTCAAACTCAGAAAAAAAATCTTTCTCCCCCCCTTAAGCTGTTTTGTCCTTTCTACCCTGCAAGACATAAGCAAGCACTAGAAGAGAAAAATTAATCAACAGCATACCAGATTACATAAAGAGAGACATTATTTTTCACCTATCCTTTTTAGAAGGGTAATTGAAAGCGACAGAAGTCAACTAAATTTAGTGCACTAAAACAATGTACAGTACTGTGAGTACTTCAACCTAATGGATCAAATATAGTTCTTTAAATCCTTTCCATTGCAAATCCAAGGAGAGAGAATTAAAAGAGGCTTTATTTTCAGAGTTGTTAGTCAGTTAACTGTAAAATAATTTCCAAAGATAAAAATATGTCCTTAATGCTTTATATTGTGTGGATTCAAGTCGGAATATTTTTGTTCTGCAAAGTTTCTATCACCAGAATCTCTTCTTGCTTCCTTATTCAGGCATTTAAAATCCACGTTCAGACCTGTCAAGTCTTATACTCAGAGAATGAGACTCATTTGGTTCATTCCTGTCTCACATGTTTCTATAGATGGGCTTGATATCAGTCAGAGAATAGATTCACACTGCAACTAAGCCAATCCAATGGGCACCTGGGGTCAGTAGCACAGTCCCATTTTCTTTTGCTGCTCCCTGGTTATGTGTTCCTCCCACCTTTGCAGTGCCAGTATTGTTGTTCATTGCAGTGAATTACCTAAACCTGCTGGGTGTACAACCCTTTGTTAAAACAGGGCTTGGGATATTTTTTCATTTGTTTTCTGAAGGAAAGTTTAAAGCCTCTTTTTAACTAAGAAATAATTCTATATCTCTGGCCCATAATACTTTAACATCCTCTGTTACTGGGCTGCATGTAAATCATTCAGGTACTGGCCAAAAGTAGTTGTTGGGCAGCTCTAAATACCTGTCTTGTCCCAAGAGCTCCACATGCCTTTTTGAGAAATTCCCTTCTACCTTTGAACAGTGGAGAATTAGCCAAGTATCCAGTGAAGGTGCAACATTGTGCCTCATCACTGATATTTTCTTATTGAGAAATACACATATTAAGTGGCATGTGAAAGTCAATTACGAAAAATGAACTTTTGCAGGCCAAAAGAAGAAATGAAAAACCTACAATTACCTCCATTTTCCAACATTGCTTCTAGTTAGTGGTGCCTCAGGCATCACCAGAAATTGTCACTCAGCCTGGTGCCTGCGTCACATTTTGCTGTCTCCTTATCACCAATTTAGCAGGTCACAGGGTTAATTAAAGAATGTCCATTTCAAACTATTAGCTTTGTAAACAAAAGAAGTGTTGGTTTGGAATGTGATGAATTGATTTAGAATGATTTCCAGGGCTGTCAATATGCCCTGTGACTGCAAGAGACATGCAGTGGAAGCTGAATGATTGGCAGGGACAAGTTGGAACCAATTGCTGCTAGGCTATCCTGTATGGGTCGTTGCATTATCATAAAGCCATGCATATACAATAGGTGGATTTTATTTTTCATGAAATGGATTACCAGTAAGTCTGTGAGGTGATCATGACATTATACTTCACTGTAACATTGAATGGAAACAAAACACACATCCTGTCTTGCAATAGCAGTGGTCTCCCAGAAAGTTTCTTTGTGTTAGGAGGATAATGAGAGCCTTCAAAATTTTAGGCACTCACCTGAAATGTGCATGTCTGAAGCTTTGTGTGTTGTAATTATGACGGGAAGGCATTCTTCCCAGTAGTATATTACCTGTTTGAGAGAAAGAGAAATTACAAAGAATGTAGTGTAAAATGAATCTTGATGTTTTAAATAGTATTGACTAGGGCCTCTAAAGAATTCCGTGGCCTGCTTGATAAAGTAGAAAGAGACAATTGAGAATTTTCTACATGCTGGCTTTGCAGAAACATGTTCTATATTTGATTGTTTCATTGAGTGCAGCAACAGAGTATACAAAACATTTGGGATCAATAATGTTTTTGTGCATCTTTCTTCCAAAGATCCCAAGCTATTCTACAAGCACTGAGCATCAGTAGGAGAAGCTCATATCTAGGAATGAGGTAGCCTCTTCCCTTTAAAGGGAAACAGGGGACCAGAAACACGGTTCAGCTTGCTCAGCATCACACACTAAGTCAGGTACTAAATTGCATATAAAATTCCCAGACAGCACATGTCACTTCATCTCCTGGTCCTTCATACAAGTCCTGAAAAGTGTTTGTTCTTGATTAATTGTCAAGCTAAATTGTTTAGGAACAATGTAAATGTCCTGTGGAGGCCTTGTGATGTAAAACAGCCTCAGTCTATTCAGTCAAATTCAAGGAGCTATCTATCTGCAGTGGAAATGATACAGGTTCTTCTTTAAACTCCTTTATAAGCCACAAATAAAGAGTAGTGTATGTTCTGGAATATTTCTCACATCCATTTGCTTTTAAATATGAGGTGTAGCACTGAACTAATCATCTAGCCAGTCCTGGGCTGGGAATTACATTAATCACCTTAAGATGGGAAATGTATGTGCTGCACCAACCAAGTATTCGTGTAGTTGCCAATTTCCCAAAGCCCTTTAGCAGTTAAAATATAATTACCTGTGTGGACACGAGATGGCTGACTGAATAGGTTATATCATCAACATAATTATAATGCTAGTAGTCTGTAGGTGTTATGGAGGGCAGAAGTTAGCACATTGCTGCCTTTTTATCTGAGGGAAACTTCCTAATGCTTCCAGCAGGGAAGCCAACATGCTGCTGGGTTCAGTGCCTGTCTCTATTGCTGAGACTGGATTAGTTTTCCAGCCTTTCTCACATCTCTTTAAGAAATGGTGGAACTCATAGCCTGCTTCTGAGAAGTTCTTTGCATTTTATAAACAATGAATCCTATACAAAAGCAAATTCTGATTGCTTAATTATTTGCAACACCTTGTGCGAACTCTCCCATTACATTTCTGAAACCTTCCACTTTGTACAAGTGGGCGCACTGAACCGACACAGCTTTTCTTTGCATTTTGAGACCGTGATCTTTTCAAAATAGTAGATACTATTTTATAAGAAGCTTCTAGGACATCATTAGTAAAATAACAGGTATATTTACCTTTTGAAATAATTATTTACAATTTCTCATTTTTCTGGTAATTCCATGATTGCAATCAGGTCATCAGTTTGTAGGAAGAGTTCTAAATATATATTCATAGAGGATATTTTCTCAGAAAGGGAAATAACAATGCTCAACCTAGCGTATTAGAGCAGTAAAAGTCTTCCACTCTTTTTAAAAGTTTGGGTTAAATGTAAGGTGTTTTGTAATGCCAGTAAAAATAGCAGTGCTTCACTTTCTGAGGGTAATGAGGGGAGACAGAATTGGTGCCTCCATCTTCTGAAATTCTGAGGGGGAAATTGGTTTGTCAGGAAATGGTTTGAAACAGATGCTCAGATATTGTAAAGAATGCACACTACAGTGTCCAGCATTCCTAGATCCATCATTGTTGCATACAGCCTCTCCAAGAAGATATTCCATACTTTTTTGTATTAACTGTAATCAGGCCATTACAGAAATGTGTTCTGTCTTCCTCTTCTCAGTGCTTGCTACAGCAGCACAGAAAGAAGTTGACACTTTGCATTACCTTGTGTTTTAATAGCTTTATATTCAAAATCTCCACTGCTTGTTGGGTTGCCTGCTGGAAGCCAGCTGAGGCTTACCATCAAAAGCTATTTATCAGGTTTCAAGAGCATGTCATAGAGCGGTGGTAAAACCAGTAGAGCCACATATTACTGTGTGTGGTAGCCCATAGAAAAGGGCAATCATGCAAGGTGAGATTTTTTTCTGAAATAGACTTCTAAGATCCAGCTGCCAGGTAGTCACAGAGTGGGATACATCCATGCCTATGGTCTTACTCAAGGACAGAGCAAAGGTGGGAGCAGGAGGACCCATGAGGAAAAGCCCAAGGAAGTTTGGGGGTGGGATGTGGGACAAAAGGCTGAAACTCAGGACACATTCTACGTCCAAAGGTAGGAGTGGACTTTCTGATACTGCATTCTCCCACTCCCCAGTGGGGTTTGCCATGATTCATGCACAGCAAGGTCAGAGTTAAGTCATGCAAAGGGCCCTCCTGCCTGGCAGAGGAAGACCATGGCCATGGCACACAAGGCATGCTGGATTTGGAGGGTGGGCCAGACCTGCAGCTCAGGCTTGTCATGATGTGCAAAGCAGTGTGGGCTTCATGAAGGCCAGGGGGTTGTGAGACCAGGGCAGGCACTGGGGGATGACAGCCTGTGTGTGTCCAGTCAGACAGCTGTGGGGCTCTGCAGGTCCCCAGGTGGAGTGCACTTCCTGGGATCTGGTGATTTGAATGATTACAGTGAAGCTCAGTCAGGAATTTGTGGTTGGAGGAAAATTTTGTTTTTCATACACAGAAGAAATTTTCTTCATGTGAGATACAGCTTCTACCTAACTCCACCTGCAAGTCCATAAAGAAACTTGAAACTTCCCAGCTCAGGCTCCATAAACACGCACTAGACCTACACTGCAGATCTGGCTGACAGACTGCCAAAGCTTTTAAAATTTTATAAAGTTATAAACATATATAAACTATATATATACACTGGAAACAATCCAGATTCGAGAAGCATCTGAGAAGGCACGTGGTAAACACAAAGTCGGTAACTTTTATATAACATGAAAGCTACTGGTTTGCCTCAGAACTGCAGAACTCTGACCACAGTGGATTTGGAAAGCTGGCTGGCGTGGCTTAAGGCAGACCTATTTCTGTGCTGGAAAAGTGATTTCCCAGGGATTTGAGGGAAAAGTAGTATTCCCCTTTAGCTAAAAGTGTCTCTATGCCTCTGACTGCCTTATGGAGCCAACTACACTAAGGGCACAAAATATGCGGTTGTCATCCAGGGTACAACTGGGTCTGAGCAGAGTCAATGGATTGTCATTTTGTCCTGCCATGCTAAATCTCTTAAATTTACACTTTCTTTTTCCTGATACCTTCATGTTCTGCAGCTGCTTGTAAACCTGTGAGTTGTACCCAGTGAAAGCTGCCTTCTCCACAAAGGGCATTCACAAAAATGGAGCTGTGGGCTTTTGTCCACATAAAGACATTTCAGCTGCGTGTGCCTCTGTTGTTACTGAACTACTTGCTGGCCTTTGAGCCTTCTGTGTCCCATTTCAGACAAGTGGTGTGTTTATTCAAAAACTCTTCACACATATTCAGGTTTTATAGCTAGGACTCACAGCCACTTACAACCACAGATGTTTTCAGCCACTCTGTGGCAACAAAGAAGTAAGTAGGTAAAAAAAGAGCTAGAAATTGTTTTCAAAAGAAAATCATCCTTCAGGGAAGGGAGATCTCTTTGTTCCATCAGAAGAAGGATGGCTCAGTGCTGGGTTTGCCTAAGGCCTGGGGTCGGGCTGCAGTCCCCCTGGATGTCACCAGGAGCCTCTCACAGCCCTGTACTTGTCATTATTTGAAGGTCTGTTTTTAAAAGAATATTTATGTTCTCAGTTAGACTTCACAGCTTCTTGCTTCTCCGTTGCATTACCTGTGAAAGAGTTAACAGGGGAATGAGCTACAAAGCCAGGAGACTGGTGAGAAAAAGGGACCTGAAGGCTGGGAAGGGCTGCGGTCCATTATGAGGGGCTGAGCTGAGTAGGGGCACTGCCAGCTGGATCCGTCCTGTGGGAATGCAGTTTCAGGGGCCCCGAGCCTGAAAGAGTAACCTGTGGCTCATCACCCCCGCCCTGCTCTTGCCCTCTCAGCGGGGTCGGGGCCCCTGAAGCATTTGAGGGGTGTGGGGTCAGCGGTGAGCGGGCTGAGCAGGTGCCATGGGAGGGCAGCATTGCTCACACATACACACACAGCCCGGCGCCTTTCAGCCTTGTCCTGCACACATCCATGGAAGAGCTCCTCCTCTGAGAGCCGCTGCACACTCCGTGTCCACGGGACCTGCTGGCCCGGCCATCAGCCCGGTACACTGCAGGAGAGCCAAGCTCACGGGGGAGCCGCTGAGTCCATGGGCAGCCGTGGCTGCTCACCTGTCCCTCGGCAAACTCTGCATGTCTTGAGCTAGTTTGGTGAGTTTTTTTTCCTTTTGTCTTCGAGTGTCTTCAAAAGATAATTACATGGAGCTGGGGCCATTTGCTCAAGTTACTTTTAATTCCCATGGTGGTTGTAATGACGTGTGTAGTGCACATCCATTTTACTAAGTAGTGTATAAGGACACACTTGACTTGCTTTTCCTCTGCAGTTGAGGAAGGACAGATCATTAAGAAAACAGAGCTGCTACCTTACAGGAGCCTTCGAACAGATCCGCCGGCCTGACTCCTGTGGAAGAGACGCAGACAGAGTCTCTGAGACCTGCCGAGGCTTTGGTAAAGGGCTTTCAAATGCTTCCTCTCCCCCCCAGGGTGCTGCTGCTCCCAGCATCGTTGCAGGTTTTATCTCAAAGCAGACAGGCTTGCTAGTGAACAGGAGAAATGTCCATTAGAGGAAACGAGGGAGAAACAGCCTGCACCAATGAACAAAACCATTTCTGAAGATTTCAGTTTTTTAGTAATGCTGGCAGGTGCTCTTCTCACATGGTTCAGTTGGAGGTTGGAGATTTGGGTGCTTAGGTGCTGGCTGCTCTGCCTCATGCTGAGTGCCCAAGGTGCTGTCAGAGGACAAGTATGGTCACATTCAAATACTCCTTTTCCAATTCTTGACTTCACAGAAGTTGCAGCACATACACAGATGCATGTTCATTTATTATTTCCTGAAAAATTGTCTCCCTGGAGCTGCTCTCCATGGAAGCTCTATCTTGTAGTCTCTCACAGAAGAACTGATGACAGGGATTTAAATCAAGCCCTTCCTGTATGTCAAAAGAGTACATAACTCCCCAGCCAGAGTGCATTTTGAAGCTGAGATTACATTGGAGCTTTCAGGCTAGATATATTTTATATAAAGTAATTGCACAGTCTTGTGTTTAAGAGATGCACTCAAGTTTCTGTCTTTGATCTACGAAATACTTATTTCCCAAAGTGGAACAGTGTCAATAGGAAATATTCGTACCTCAAATGGCTTTATTGCTTCAGGGCTGGGGTGCTGTCCTGGGAGACTGAAAATAGGGCTGTTCTGTTCTAAATGATCTACCAAAACATTGCAATTTGTGAATAAAAGTCAGAGGTGAAAAAAGGGAACGTTGGCATCAGCAGCTTTGTCATGATTTAGACTTGCATTTTGTCTTGGAAAAAAAAAAAAAAAAAAAAGGAAATGACACAAATAATTATTTAATTATTTTCAATCCAAACAAAATACAAGGGTTTTTGTCACAGAAATCACAAAATCATATTTGGGCTTGATCAATTTTATTTTCTTCTTTTATTTTGGTAAATAATATTCTTAAATATTCTTATAGGGGTGTATGCAGAGTGTCATTGAGGAGAAATCTGTTCATACTTTTACAATGCTTTGTTCACTGGACTTGGCATTGTCTGTCAAAGCTTTGATTAACATGAGAAGATTATGATGAAATTTTGTCCATAGTGAACAACTCAACATCCTTTGCTAGTACGAAAAGGAATGATATTGCGTTTTTCATATCTACAGATGGATACAGACACAAGGAAGGGATAGGGTTAAATTCCTAATACTTGTTATTAATTTGCCTTTGTATTATCCTACGATCCTTCATTTCTTCCACCAAGTCTCCTAATGTCAGGACACACTAGGATGAAAGTATTAATCTAGAGGTAACTGGGGACTGAAACTCTTGCTTCTAGGATCAGTGACATCACTTTAACATGAAAGTGTCCCACCACTGATAAGGTTTTTCTTCACTGTTCTGCAATTCAAGGGAACTTTGGGGTCCACCTATGTATGTGACCAGTGTAAACTCTGAATGACCACTGAAAGTAAACCCACTTGCTATTTATTGTTTTATAGCTGAATATGGTAGCTACTTCAGAGTTGTGAAAAGAGAAGACATCATCCTTAATTGTCTCTGCAGAGCATTTGCAGGCTAAGGAGTCAGCAGGCTCTGGTAGGATATTTATAATCACGCAGTACTCTGGTACATTTTCATAGTAAGGAAAATATATTCTCCTTTATGAATTACTGTGTTCTCTCCTTTGCCCTATGTTAAACAGTGGTCCTTCATCCATCCCTTAAAGAATGTTAGTTAAATCTACTACTTGGAGTTAAAAAAATTGCCATTGTGGTATTTAAGCATTGGAGTGTTTCACCAAAAAAAACCCCTTTTGAACTCTTGATAATAATGAAGAGATCATACAGAAAAGAGAAAACCAGTTAATTTTGCAGTGAGAGTAAAACACATTCTTTGAACTCCGCAAAGCAGGTTTTCCTGTGGTGAGGCCTCAGGAGGAATAGTAAGCAGAAAATGATTCCTGTGATGTTTAGGTTTGTGGTTTGTTGCTTTGTAATGTGACACATAAATTGGTGGACAAAAATGTTTATTTTCTATTAGGTGTTGCTGATGAAGCAACTGTACTTCTTTGAGTACTTACAGTGAACTTCAATCCTGCATTGTTATGTTCAGGAGTCAGTGCTGATTTCTTCTCCACATTCCCCTATGGCAGCCTTAAATGCCTTAATTTTGCCATGATGCGGGATTGGTATCAGTCTATTTTCTTGCCTTTCTCACTGTATCTCAACTTGAATTGAGCTTTTGGTGGGCTCACCCCATGCTTCCCTTAGTATCACATTTAAGGCGTCCAGATGGGGTGACAGAATGGAATAAGACACCAGCCTACCATCTGTTTAAAAAAAAAAAAAAAAGAAGAAAGAAAAAAAAAAGAAATTAAATACAAGGTTTTATTGTTCTTTAAGTAAGAACAGATACAGTCTGTATGTCAAGGCCAAACTATATGCTATTAAATCTATCCTTTGAAGTCTTCCATTGGGCTGACCAGGGACAGATGGTAAACTGTTATCAGTTGATACAGGATTAGGTCAAGTCGAAGTTCAAGTTTGAAGGTAACAGTGAGAGTCTCAGTTCAGTTGTCAAATGTATTAGTTTATTTAACACTTACCACATAGTCAGCATCTTTGCTACTGTTCTGCTAGTTTAAAAATTGGGAGATTTATTTACTCAAAGATCTCCATACTCTTTAGAAGTCTAATATGGCAAATGTATCTGTTGTAATTTAGTAGCTGAAAAGCAATAAAATATTTTTTTGGAGGAGAAAAGAGTTTAGATCTAGAATGTACTAGCCTAAAATATACTGCAATTATTTTTAATTTTTTGTTTTATTTTTACCTGGATCATATATTTCCATTGTTTGCCTTTGTGTTTCTGTTTTCTTTGCATATGCACCAAATCCAAAACATTCTCATTGGAGAAAGTGATTACTAGTATCAGATGCAGAGAAGGCTGTAGCAGCATTTCATTTCTTACACTTTATTTTCACACCCAAATAATGAATGAAGACTATTGACCGTGAAGCTGAAATGCTGCATACATGTCAGGCTGTCTATTCTTCAAATTTGGCAGAGAAAATGAACTTGCCTTAAAAACAATCTAACCGAACATGTTTAGAAACAGCTTTCACAGAACTGGCTGATGTTTGCCATATGACACATGCAATGGACATTAGACATAATTTGGAAGCAAGCAAAACAGTTAAGCGTATGCCAGTGAACGAGCTGAGACAAAATGAACTTTCAAGATCTGATCATAATCTTACACAATAATTCTTTGTCAACCTCATGGTTTAATAATGTGCGCGGTTTATATAAGTTAAGGATGGATGGGATGAGCCTTTGCTAGCAAAGCCAGAGCTAAAAATGCTCAAGATAACTTCCTAAAGAACAGCTCTTCTTTATAGCTCTATCTATTTTTTTTGCTTCCCCATAACTCCTTTAGAAATTCAGTAAAAAGGAAACTCTTCTCTGTAAGGCGTGTTGAGGCAGAAAAGAGGAGCTATAGTAATGAATTGTGATAGTTCGAAGTTGTCTATAGTCACAAGAGGAAAAGCTGCTATTGTAGCATAGGAATTATTTTTCAGGTATATAAATCATGAAATTAAAACAATCTAAAATTTTCCTAATACTGTTCAGTATATTGTGGGTACACATTGACTTCTCCATATGACATTTGTTCTTTTATGTACTTATTACATATGTTAATGTGTCATGTGAATAAGTAAATATTGCCAGAAAAACAGGACTTTTGAAGTTGTGACACTTTATGCTTCATCACTTGACATTCAACAGCTCTTCTTAATTTTTACAGTTGGGATGATGTGTAGCTGACTGTAGCGTTATACTGTGTTAGTAACACATCCAAACTAAAAAAAAAGACAACCCTAGAACTGTTTCTGGTTCACTCTCAGCTCAAAGAGGTTTCTGTCTGAAGGCTCAGGACTCCATTCCCAGTTAAACGGAATTTTAAGCTTGGCTAGAGGTGGTGGGAAAATCACTTCATACCATTTTTCCTGTTCCCTGGACTTGGTCTGGCTGAAACTACTATTGTAATAAGCCTGTGGGCTTCCTCCTGTCTGTCACAAGGAACGCTGTAGCTGCCTGAGTACTGCTGAACATCAGGGCTCAAATGCAGCACTGCCTGGTCTGCAGAGTCCTTTGCTATGCTTCTTTCTCCCCTTCCTGCCTGCTTTTCTGTGCTGGGCTAGCAACCCCTTGGCAGAGTGATGGGCAAATGCTGGTGGCAGGGGTACAGCACAGGGGATGGAGAAGGCACAGCACAGCCCTACAGGCCTCCTTCTTCTTTAGAGATCCACAATGTCCTGCACTGGATTACTACAGAAATTTTTTAGCTTCAAGCTTCAGCTACAAGACTGGTAAATCTCCTGGAAAATCTATGCAGACTGGACTTTTCTTTACCTACCTCTCCCAGGTAGCTGTATCTGTGTCAGGGAACGTGATGGAGTGAGTGCAGAAGATAGCCTTTAGAAACAAGTTGAGCATTTCTGTGAGCCTTTTCTCACCTCAGTGTAAGTTTTACACGATTACCACAGACTACAAAAATGGAAAACTATAAATTCAGGTGGAAACAGTCTAGGATCTATTTTCCAGACATGTTTCAAAGTCACTCAGGAGAAGCAAAATATTTTCATTTCAGAATGTTGATCTTTTCCACTTTCTTTTTGATTAGCCATTTATAGTGCTTTCCTTAACTAAGACCGGTGTCTGTACTCCCTACTTGAACAGGAAAAAGCTTCCATTATACTTGGCAACATAAAGGAATGTTAAGTAATCAAAACCAAACTGCATTTGCTCAGTATATTTTGGTATCCAAACACATTCAAAATATGCTACTCTATAGAATTCGAGGTCCTCCTTGCACGTTCCTGCTCTAATTTCATTTTCTTTTTTTCCTCACGTTTTCCTCTCTGCTCTTTCTTTTGAGAAGGGTTCCACAACCTCCTTGGTTTCAAAATTCTCTGGCTACTGCAGCTTCATTTATTTGAGTCCAACTAGCTCCCTGAGGCTTTGGTTAGTATTCTTGTTTTTTGAGGTAAATAGTGAGCAGATTGGATCTCCAGAAGCACTTGGCCTCCCACATCTAGTGTTAATGTTTCTCTTTGAGGATCTACCAGGTCCCACACTTCTGAAGCTGGGTAGTTCTCAGGAGATCCTGAACTTACCTTCACTTTTGAGCCCAAGCTGACCTGCCCCCAGATCTTCATATAAACCTGTTTGGGCATGTTTCCTATATCCGCTTCTGCCTACAACATTTCTCGACATTAATGTGTCTTCTCAAGAGACCTGGACAATTCCTAGAGCCTGATGTGCTTCCTGTGATGCAGAGGAAGATATTGTCCCCGGAGGGAGAGACCAACTCAGGTCAGAAAGGTGTAACACCCTCACAATTGTGAGTGTCTTTGAGGCATGTCCCCATACTCTGGGACAGGCCTCATGCAAACAATGACTGAACTCTAAAGCAGATTAGAGTTCATGAGTGCAAATTGAAAATTAGGCTTGTTATAATTTTTCTCCATAAATAGCAGAAGTAATTATATTGTTTTGTAGAAAGCTAGGATATAATAAGTATAAATAGTACATGCTAAAAAATAAAAAAAATCTGTTCTGCAATATCCAGGGGCCATGGCTGTCCAGGGCCAACACAGCCATCAAGAAAGTCTAAAATTAAAACAGACAAGTTGCCAATGCATAAAACTGCCATCATCGTGTTCACTTCCCAGTTTGTTTCAATGACCATCCCATCTGTGAAACATATTTCTGTGGGACAGTTAAGGGTTGCAAGCATAAACCAGCCCATTCCAGTGAATGCCACAACCCAGGTGTCGCTCTTGTTTGAAAAATGCCTGGGTGGCTCCACTGCCAAGGATATAACCACAGATAATACAATCCAGAAATCCCTTTCCAAAGCAGTGAGTAATTGAAATTTATGTACTTGCATAACTCATTTATTGCTGTGAGAGCAACAAATCCAAGGTTGTCAGCTCCAGCCATGGGGGTTGTTCCCTGATCCAAGAGGCCTGTGACTTTATTGTTTGAATGGGAGAGCTGAGGCTGGTGATTGGCACTGCCGTGTAGAGTCTGGGATGCATGGCTGGGGGCATGCTGGATGGGAGGTAAGGACACAAACTGCTCTCCTTGGCAAGAAGAAAATTACCTCAGCAGGAGTGATTTAAGTGGGTAGGGGTTTGAAAAGAAGAACTCAGGCTGATCTGATAGGCTCTGTTTTCTAGAATGGAAAGTCTCTGATTTGCCTCATTCCTAGCAATGTGGTAGCACTCACAGATTCTTTTCTATTTCAAATCCAAACTTAAAGGCTTTCAAGGTCAGTTCTGGTTTTATGCATTATTGTGACTGAGATTTGGGAAACAGGTTTGGGATTCCCAAGAAGAATATCATGCTGGGAAAATTCCGTACATCTGGGAGATGGTTTACCTCTTGCTGCTTTGTCATGGATTGAGATGAGTTTATAACTACCCTAGAACTTCTGAAGATGAATATCTGGTAGGAAAACGGAAAGAGGTTTTTCTGTGAAGGGCCTGTGAACCTCTTTAGTGACCCAAGCTATAGAAATACTAAGTATTACTGTGACTAATTATGTAATTTGACACAAAGGTTTGTTTTAACAAGCCTGTGCACTTGTGGCAGGTATTGAAGCAGAGACACAATTTCAGCTCCTGGTCTTTGGGGCTGACTTTGTTTTCTCTCTTCCAAAGCACCCACACTTTCTTCCATTTTACTGTGTGTCATGACAGTTTTTTCCTTCTTTCAGAGATGAAGGAGTTCTGTTTAGAAGAAGATGCTCCTAATGTTCCATAGATTGGATAAAAGGTACAACATACTATCATGAACCTGCTTACTTCAATGGTAAAATCTTCTGAGAGTCACTCTTCAGTTTTCTAAATATTGAGACATCTGATAGGTAACCACAAAGTTGCTGATGTCTCTTCATTTTTTAAAACTAAATGGAAACAAGATAGGTTTTTTAGGGGAGAATGGGATGAGACTTCGTCTTTCACATTTAGACAAAAATTAGAATTTTTTTTCCTCTTGAATGGGAGAAAGTCACTGACTGCTGTTGCTTATGGTGACGAACTTCTCATACGCTGAAATTAATACCACGAGGTTTTGCACTCTGAATTAGGGCTATTCTTAGTCCCAAAAGCTCTGTGTGCTCTACAGATGGTGGAGAAATTAAATTTTATGGCAGCCTTTTCTAATCAAGGAAAATGGAGCATGGAAAGGTCAGTCAACCTGCTCTTGCCAGTGTGGGACCATAAGTTCTACACACTTATTGTTATCTGACTTAAATTTTTTTTTCTGCACAAACAACAGTCCTAAATTTTGCCCTGAATCCTGGGTCAAGCAAATCTGTAGTGTAAGGACTGCAATAAACCCCATAACAACATCTCATCTTCCTTCTCTGGTGGTGAGAGCCATGGACTGAGCTGAATATATGACTTCCTATGTCCTTTTAACCACAAGCCTGACCTTCTTCATAAAAGTTTCTATGTTATGATAGTCTTGTCAGGATTTACCAGTTGTGCTTATTATTAATTAAGAGGTACTAAGTTTAAAAAGTCATTAGAAATCAAATCACAAAGGATGTTAAAAACCTTTCCGTGAACTTTGACATGCCCCTGTATTACATCTAAACCCACACCAACAAAAAGAGACATTAATAAAATCATTATATATTTGATGAGTAACACCTTGGCCTTGTAAAGTTTATGGCTACAAATGAATACGTGTCAGGGAGCACCATCAAGTCCATTAGGCCAAAGATTTCTCTGTTGCTATTCATTTAGAGGGCATGGAACTTGTATGTTGCCATGATGGACAGTAACATAAAAAATTTAAAAGAGGGATAAAAGACCCTTTCTCCTGTATCAGCCTGGCCTTATAAACCATATACACTTCCAGGGAAGTATGAATAAAAATAAAACTTGCTGCCATGATTTACTCATTCATAAATCTCTCTTTTTTTTTCTTTTAATCACTAGAAATCTATTCCAGTGCATGTAAAGTCTTAATGAGACCTAGCAACATTATGAGTGCTGGGAGCAATCGCCCTTCAGCCTCATGCCTGCAAACGCTCTCGAGGCATGCATATATCTCATTATGGCCGAACGCCCTGTCATGTGTTATTCCTTACTTAGTGACAATTTGTCATTGTCACCCTTGACATGTCACTCTGCTGCAGAAGGATTTGACTTCAGCATAAAATGTGACAATCAGATGAGAGAATTTTGTAATCTAAACTGAAATATGGGGCTGAGAGAGACTAATTTTATTCAAAAACAATCCTAATATAACATAAATGGGAAGAAATGTTTGCATTTAAGGATTTTTGTTAAGGTTCCCTTCCGTTGCCTTTTCCCAGCCCCTGCTCTCCCACTTCAATTATTCCTTAGGATAATGATTTTATTTTTGAAGGATGGAGCCTTATGTTTTAATACCATGCTTTTTCAATTAAGTGCACTAAGGTCTGTAGATATAACTATTACTTAAACTATAAGTAATGGTTACATGTAAAAATTAGGGAAACATATTGTGCTTTAGATAAATTACATTCAGATTACTTCTTATTATAAATGGGGTAGAAAATGGATTTTTAGCTCTGGCTGGCCAAAGAGCCAACATTTGTATCTACTTCATTTGTTTAAATATATTTCAAGCCAGATTGAAATCCATATTGCCTGACATTAATTGAGTACTGAAGCATCAGTGTACTCAAGTTTCATAAACCACTGATGAGCGAGTTTCTACAGGCTTGATTTAAAAATACACAGTCCCTTTTATATGAAAATTATATTCCATTTATAGTGTAATTCTTAAAGCCCAACATTAAATGGTATAAATCTTAATAAGACGAATGTAAATACAACATTTGTGCTATTGAGTTGACATCTTGTTTGCTAAGAAAATTATACTCTGTACTTGGTATTTATTAACATCTTCTTCTGTATGGTATTGTAGGCAAAGTGTTTTTCTTTTGAAAAGCAGAATGGAGGTAAGAGCGGGGTGGGCTGTGAGATGGACTATTCCTGAAGGTCGCTTACAGGGTTCTGCTTCGGCACCTCATCCTGGACAGGATATTCCATTCCTGGGCATCTTTTGACAATCAATCCTATCAGGTTGCCCAGTAATTTATTGGCTTTGTGGCACTGACAAATAGTCAGTCATTTCAATGGTAGCCTATGGGAAGTAAGGTTTGAGCTCGTGTTTCCAGAGGTGAAAGTCTAGGGCAATTTATCTCATTTTTCATACTTGTAATTCTCAGAGAAGCAGGCGTTATTTGAACTATTCTGGATTCTGAATTTCACAAAGAGGGTGCAAGGCTATGATTTTTCCTTCAACTTTCATCAAATTTTTCTGCATAAAATGAATGAATGAATAAGTTACTAACTAACTAAATAAAGATGCCCTCATCAAGCAGCTTTTACTGGCTGAACCAAGTGTCCTATGGCCTTCATCAAGCTGCGCTCTCTCTGAGGTAGGGAATGACTGCTTTTAAGTGAACGCAGTATGAAGTGCCATCTGCAATGTGCCGTCCTCCTGGATATTTTTATCAGGACTAACATAGCTGTCAGGATGTCATGGAATGAATGTCGGATAATTTGTACACTTGATTTTTTTGGTTTTTTTTCATAAAGCTTTTCCTACTATTATTATAATGATAAAGGCAACTTTCTGCTTGAAGTGCATTTGCTGCCTTCTCAATGCACTTACTGAATTTTTTTTCTTTAAAATCTTTAACATTACAAATTTTGTTTAATAATACAAACATTGTGAAGAACATAGTATGCATTGAATAATCAAGGCTTCTGTGAGGAGTGTGGTGAGTGTGGATTTTTGATGTAAGTTCTCTGATTTGTCTCCTTCATTTATTGCCTTCACTGGGGTCTTCAGAACCAGAAGCAACTTGTCCTTAATTTTTAAAACCAGAGAACATGGTAGATCTTTAGAACATATTCCAGGAAGATCTGTATTTTTTATTTGAGTACTCTTTGTTTTGATTCACCATCTGCAAGACATGGGAAATCTGAGCTACCTCACAGAGAAGTTAATGGAAGTGCCCTGAGGTGACTGCAGGCACTCAGATAAGAGGTGGGTGAGCGTGAAAACACCAGGTGAATTTGTAAACCATGACCAACAACTTTTGCATTTTTGTCACCTATTCTTTTCATGCTGAGCTGTGTACTCTTCCATGGACTAGCTGTTGTATATTCTCTCTCTCTATATATATATCTATATGTATTCTGTGTTTTGTTGTTCTAAGTCATCTCTTTAAGCGAGGTAAAACCACTTTTTCCTCACAGTTTGCCCCCTGTTGATTCATCAATTTAGTTGGCTTAGTGGGACCGCCTTCTTTTGATAATGGTGAGCTATAACTTCACCAAAATTTTCACTGGAATTACCTTAGAGTCATTTCAGTTTTCTGTGTCCCAAGGCATCTTTTCAGGACCCTCTGAGCCAATCTATTAGATCATCATGGCTAAGGAGTGGAGCTTAACTCTCCTGTGCCCTAACTCCTAGTCCAGCTCAGAACTGCACATATGTTGCTTACCTTGGGATGGGTTTGACTCAGGAGCTGGGTGTTTGAGTCAATTTAACTCACTCAAATACAGAAACTAGGCCAGAAATGAAAACAACAGCAATAAAAAGTAGGTATTTCTTTGCTGTGTTGTCATTGACTCATCCTGATAACAGAGCCACTGACCCATAGGAGGGAGCAAGTGCACCTTCCTTCAACAGGACTGAGCTGCTAGCCACAGTTTTGTGTGTCATGGTGGGCTATACTAACAGTTTACCATGGTTGGTATTTGGAGGTCCTCTCTGCTGTTAACCTCATTTGATTATATTGGAAGAAGATCCAATAAGGAAAATATCAGAAAAATAAAAACTTTAGCAGAAAAAGGGAGATTATGGAATCAGAGAATGGTTTGGGTTGGAAAAGTCCTTAAAGATTACCTAGTTCCCAGTCCCTTGCTATGGGCAAGGACATTTTCCACTAGACCAGGTTGTTCAAAGCCCCATCCAACTTGGTCTTTAGCACTTCAAGGAATGGAGCATCCACAATTTCTGTGACAACATCTTTCAGTACCTCACCACCCTCACGGTAAAGAATTCCGTATGTCTAATCTAAACCTGCCTTCTTTCAGTTTGAAGCTATTACGCCTTGCCCTGCACATGCCTTTGTAAAAAAGTAAGTCCCGCTCCAGCTTTCTTGTAGGCCCCTTTCAAATACTGTGGGGCTGCTATAATGACTCTCTGGAGTTTTCTTAACTGAACAACCCCAGCTTTCTCAGCCTGTTTTCATAGGAGAGGTGCTCCAGCCCCCTGAGCATCTTCATGGTCCTCGTGTGGATTCACTCCGACAAGTCCACATCCTTCTTCTCTTGTGGCTCCAGAGAAGACACAGTACTGCAAGTGGCGTCTCAAAAGAGGAGTAGAAGGGGAGGATCACCTCCCTTGACCTGCTGGTCATGCTTGTGTTGCTGCAGCCCAGGATACATTTGGCTTTCTGGGCTCCAAGCACACATTGCTGGGTCATGCCCAGCCTCTCATCCACCAGCACCCTCAAGTCCTTCTCCTCAAGGCAGCTCTCAGTTCACTGCTGCCCACGCTGTATTTGTGCCTGGGATTGCCCTGACCCAGGTTCAGGACCTTGCACTTGGCCTTTTTGAACTTCATGAGCTTTGCACAGGCCCAGCTTTCAAGCCTGCCAGGTTCCTCTGCATGGAATCTCTTCTCTCCATTGTATCAGTGGCACTGCACAGCTTGGTGTCCTTGGCAAACTTGCTGAGGGTGCATTTGATCTCACTGTCTGTGGCACCAACAAAGATGTTAAACAGCGTATCTCCTTGCCAGGTTGATGTATTAAATCAACAAGCTGTAAACATATAGAAAAATGTTTGCTGACTTGTAGTAGAAGGAGTGGCAGAAGAGAAAAAGAAAGAGGGCAGTGGAGGAGTGTTTGTGATTTTGGACTGTTTTTTGGTTGGAATCTTTCTGAGAAGCACTCAAAGAACAGTTTAGGAGTCAGAGCAAAGTGTTCTTAAGATCCTGGAGACACTGATAACTTTTATCTGATTCCCCTTCTCATTAGGAGGTACTTTCCAGCCACCAGTGATGAGTAACATTCCATTCTGTATGGTCAGCCTAGGTCTTTCCTTCTCTACAACAAATTATACCTCTCTGTGCTCAGATGGACCTTATTTATGGAGAAGGACCTCAAATTAGCCTTATCATTTGTTATAACGTTGGGATTATGAATCAGAACTTGAAAGCTATTGGCTGGAAGGAATTATTTAGTGGAATGAATTTCAGAGTTAATCTATTCATAGAAATGTACCAGATCACAGCTCAGAACTAATGTCATTTCTGCTCCCTCTCACTCCCTCCAATATCTGCTTCCCTTAGCATAATTCTTTAAACTTATACTTTAGTAACAAGAACTAAATTTAGATATATAAGGAAATCAAAGTTCTAATCCTCATGTTCTTCTAGCAGCTGGTGTTTTTGACATCGGGCTTACACAAAAAACCTGTTGCTCTAAACTGGTATCTCCAGAGACTTAACACAGTGCCTAGGCCACCATGCCTGTCTCTCCATTGACGGAGTACTTGGTAGTTATTTTTCTTTCGCTAAAAGCTTTCTCTGCGGAAACAAACTGCTTTCTCGCAGAATAGTTTTCACAGATTTTTTGGTTTTGCTTTTTTGTTTAGTTTGGTTTTTATTAAAACTTTCAGTTTTTAGATTTTTTCTGTGGTTTTTGAAAGCTCAGAATAAGGTTTTCAGCAGTGGGTAGAAAGAAATCTCAGGTGCCGGTGAATGATAAGGTTGTTGGTGAAGAATGGACATATTGTTTCCTTTCATATCTTTGTTTTTTATTTTATTTTTTTTTTCCCCTCTCCCATAACTTTGCAAACATTGCTCTGTTCTGATTTTTTCAGGGTACCAGATTTTTCTTCCCATTGATATGATTTTCCAATTGAAATGTTTTTTCAGTCAGCAGTCAGCAGTCAGCAAGGAAGGTATCCTAGGACCATTCCAGGAGCATGCTAGGAACCTAAATCTGAGACGTTCAGGTAAGCAACAAGGGAAAGCTTTTAATTTCCTCTACTAGACGCACAAATATATATCTGGTGCTGAGCCTTTTGCTTTGAGCCTGTGCAGACCTTATGTATTTTATCTCTTGTTGCTTGGGTAAGTTCAGAGGATCAGCAGCTAAATACGCTTCTTTGTGGCTATGTCATCAGATCTTTTTGAAACTGAAGTTGGAGCAAGTGTACTAGGGAAGCTCAGAAAATACATTTTTTGAGCATGTAAAATTAATAACAGCTGGCATCAGATTACTTACTTAAAACCTACTTTTACCTTGGAAAGCTAAATTTGTGATATAGTTGTCTGTGTATTTTTGTGGTTAAATAATTGGTCTTTTGTAACATTTGGCTTGTCACAGGTGCTTCAGAAAGTAAAATTCACTTTTCCTCAGAAAGGAAACATTTCAGCTCTGTCTTTTCACACTGCTGCTGAAATTAGTGAATTTATCATCGTCTTTTTCATATCCACCCTCCCAAGCTCTTAGAAAGAGCTGTGACACAATTCCTGCAGTGGCTTAAACTTCATAGGAACTTGCAGTTACCCTTTAAACCTGCAGCTACTTTGAACTCTGAGATACAATCAAGGTTAATTTCAGTATCCTAATGCCTTGAAACTGATACTCATGGATACAGAAATCGGTTCTCCTGGTCACAACAGAGCACAAAGTCAACTATTAGAGTCACATGCAAGCTGGTCTTTGCATATGGACAGAATTGCATTAGGGGAAAATTAAATGCTATCAGTTTAGAGCAGGGACTTTGCAAAGCGGATAGCCTTTAGAGCTATTGTGGTTTTTAAACGTCAGGTTAATTGAGAACTGCTGTATATTTAATAGGGGGGCCTTTGGGATGTGACTACAAGGACTCTTTGTTGTTCAGCAGTACATTAGGCAGAAACTGCAGTTCTGAAATGGTCATAAAAATCCCAGGAGACATAATCATTAGTGGGACACTGAGCTCCAATTAAGGGCATGGCCCAAAAGACCAAGGTGAAAAACATGGCCCGTAGCATCCATCTCAGAGGATCTCTGATCCAGCTGCTTGGTTTCAGCTGCAGAAACATAATAGTAAATAACAAAATATTTACTCTGAAGAAAAAACCCCATACTTCTTGTTGTCTGGAATGTAAATAGAAAAAAAAATGAGCAAAACCAAAGGGTCTTTTAAATTAAATTCTGCAACTTCCCTAAAACAAAACTAGAACTGCATATCACAGCTAACAGTTCTGATCCCTTTTATCTTCATAAGATTTTATAACACTTACAATCCAGCCCTCTAAACTTCATCTTACACATTTTTAATATTAAATTGAGGACCTCCACAAGCTTATATTCAGAAAGTGCAAAGGACTTTCCTCTGTGACCCTGTTTAAGCTTTGTTTCTGGGTTTTTTTTTTTTAAATTCTCTGACTTCCTTGAGACACAGCTACCCAGTTTAGTCAATGTGCTGGTGACTTCATAGATTAATTACTGGGTATTATGGCCTGCTTCAGATCAAAGACTGTGATTCTGCATCAGATAGACATGTATTTTTGGAATGTCATAAATACACATTTTCAGAAAACACTGTGTCCTTAGAGTCCAGCTAAGAATGGCTGGCATCTTTTGGAAACTTTAACCTTGATTACTTCAATTGCCTTGGCAATTAAATTAGTGAGTAAACAATTTCTGTCTCCATATGAATCTCTTCCACTCTTTTAATCTGCTTATAATACAAACCTTTCACTGAGAGTGCCCAGAGATAACCTAGTTGTTTTCCATCTACACAGACCATCTGAGTGGGATGTTAATTAATAAGACACTATGGAATTCAGTTTAGTGAAGTACCACAAAAAAGGAAATTAATTTCAATCATTGACAAACTTGTCAATTTAGTTGTATTGATTTTTTGATACCTCTACAGAACATGGCGAAGTTCATACGTTGTAAAATACATCATTATTATTGGCTCACTCTACTGGATGTGAGTGGACTGTTTTTAATTTTTTTTCAATAAATTGACATTCTTTAAGTGTGTAAAAAAAGCAAAATTATGTAAGTGGCTTTTATTACTGTTTTTAATATAATATCAATTTACTATCTTCAATGGTGAACTCTCAGTCAGAGGATTATTTCCCAATGCCTAAAAGATATTTGGTCTCAGACCAACCTGAAAACAACAGTTTCCTGCCTTGGCAAAGTTTAGCAGAAGAAAAGCAGATGAAGCTGGCCATTAGCAGCTGTTGGCCATGAGCATCCTGGTGGGAGCTGGTATCTTCAGAGGCTCTGGGTCCTCCTAAGGTCAGAGTGACTGTGGGCCCCTGGGACGAAAGATGCTGCTAAAGTAGCGACTGTGGATCCCTCTCCAGCTGACTCTCCCAGGGCTCTGGTGTCAAAGCCCTCTCTTAAAGAGCAAAGATCAATTGCAGAATGCTCAGCCTCTACAGTGTTTTAGGTGTCAGTGTCCAACACCGTATTTTGCTTTTGTCAGACTTCTGTGATGGAAAAATCAAAAAGCAATTGTTGTTCTGCTGACTCCAACTCTAGCAAAAATAAATTGAAGGTGTTCTGATTAAGTTTCTGATTTTGGTCTGTCTCTTCAGAGCATATAAAACAGCAGAAAACCTACATTTGGCTTATGCCTGTAAGTTTCCTGGGTTTTAAATGCAATACTCTCATATTCCCACCTGAGGTCATTAGCCACAAGGTAGGTTAAAAAAAAAATTGAAGGATGGATATAGCTGCACAGGAACCCAGGCAATCTGCACTCATATGTATGCTGATGCTTCTGAAATTCATCGTGTTACTCTGTTAAAACTCAGGTCTGCAGAATGTAGTGCTTGTCTAAATTTTCAAATAGAATTTTTATACTGAGGAGTGCCTGTAATAGAGGAGGGAAGGCATGTATTTCTGATGAAATGCAGTTTGCATTTCAGCATATGAGACAGATAGTAATATCTGAGCTTTGGTTTTGTTTTGGTGGGTGTTTGTTTTTCTTCCTTAGTGTCCCTAAACATTGTTTCAAAGTCAGTAAAATACACATGAACTTCTGAGACAGCAATAATATGTGCGGGAGGAAGGAGAAATAATTAAAAAAGCTAAATCCTAAACACTTGAGGCTGAAAAGATTTTTTCCAGCATTAAGTGTATAGTAATGGAAGCAATCTTCCCTATAGGAGAATGCATTTAGTTATTGTCAAGAACTATTTGGTGAATTTTAGTCCTTCAGGCAATTGCAATCTTTCTCCACACAACACAATGATTCGAAAAAATCAAAACTCACGTTTCTGTGGAATTAAACTCCAGAACCTTCTCATTTGGTCAAAATTTAAATTTGTTGACATTTGCCATGGAAATAGTAGAGTTTTTCCATTGATAAACTAGGTATTTTTAGCAAAAAATATCAGCAAAGAAATAAACTCTGACAGAATCCCTAAACTAAAATCTGCTTGTCTGAGCTGAAATTATTTAGACCAGTTTTCACAGTAGTATGTCTTAAGCATGATTGTGGAGTTTCCTTTCTCCCCCTAAACATTTATTGACTTCAAGGCTGGAATTTCCAAGCTGCTCTGTGTGATCAGCTGATGTTCAATCCACCAGCTCAGGATGGGGTTGAACATTTAGTTGCTCATTTAAGCCCTGTTTTAACAATTTCTTCAATAAAGAGAGAAACTGAGGCAGAAATGGGCAGTGATTCGTTCAGTCTTCTTGCACATAACGAAAGTAACATATTACCCATTTTCAGTCTCGGGCTTACAGTGTTTTTCCAAGATAATGTGCGATGCTATATTTTGTCCTTAATAAGGGAGGGTATTTGCTGTCTCATTCCTTAGTAGGGGTGTTCAGACTTAGCTGTGACAGGAGTAGCAGCAGCAGTTTCTTTTGCTGGAACAGTTAAATTTGACAGGGATCATGAATCAGAGCCCTGGGGTGACGTAATTTTCCAAGAGGGAAGGACTGCTGGGTGAACACTTCTTTGCCACCGCGTGAATCACTGCTTTTGTGTTAATACAGTTACGTGCCTACAATTAGTCAGTCCAAGGACATGAGCTATCTATCGACCCAGATAGCAGATTGGGCTGCAGGTTATCAGATGTTACTTCATTACAAGGCTCTAATTATCTGCCTTAGTTTTCTCTTCAGGACAATACAGGTAGGGATACCTCTCAGGAATGTTGTGAGGAGTTTGCAAGGAGCTTTGAAGACAAAATGCTGGGTGAGTTCATGGGCCTGGACTGGTGGTGCCTTTGAGTGCCTGACTCCCACTGAAACTGCTGTTGAGCACATGCACGTCTCTGGGGCTCTCAGCATTAGTATTGGTCACCAGCTAAGGATGGGAAAAATGGAGAATTGATTCAGCCTGCTCCCGTGGGTCTCTTATATCAGACCTTCAGGTATGATGCAGCTTTCTGGAGTGGCTAAAAGACTAATGCTTTGTTCCTTTTCTTCATGAACAGTGGAGGGAGGAGGAGGAGAGAACAGCCAGTTAAGTTCTCTTCTGTGGTTGCTGATATGAGCCCAGGGCACAGTTTGGCCTGGAGGATTTAGACAGTGCTTTTAAAAGCTGCCCAGCAATTTCCTTAGCTAGTTCTGGGGCCATTGCGCTGCAGTGGATTCAAGCCTGAGAAGGCACCCTGGCAAGCTTTCCAGCTGAAGTGCTCACTACTGTATTAGGGACTCATGCAGAACCAGGGTGAAGTTTGTTGTCAGGATCAGGGCCAAGACAATTAAAAAAAAAAATAAAAAAAATAAAACAGGAAAAAAGAGTATGTGGAAGGGTACAGTCAGCTGTTCATGACTGAAATGTGTTTCCTGATGTGAAACTGTACTCAGTACTAAGGCATATTTAAAGTGAATGCCAGGTACTGCATTTGGCCTTCCAGCTATTAAACATCACCACAAAACAGTCAGCAGAGCAATGTCATCTAGATCACTTTGACACAATTGCAATCCACAATTAACAGGCAATGAAGGACTTCCTAAAAGCACATGTTTGACACCCTGCTTTGTCATGGGTTTTTGTACTGTTGCAGGGATTAAAAAAAAATTAAATTAACTTTGTGCCAGTGCATATTATATTTGGACAAGGGACTAGATGAAATGATTAGAATAATAGCCTTAGAAAAGATCACATTTCCCTACTGTGCCAATGTATTTGACTGCATACGGCAACCCTTTTAGGCCACTGTTCACAGTGAATTGTAACAACTTCCTGCAAAGATCTAAGTTCTGCATCTTTTGAATGGCAAATTATTAGAACTAGGTCAGGTCTAAGAAGAAATAACTATCTTTATTAACCAGAAATAACCAGCTTTATTAATATGAACTTCACTTTTAGGGTAGTTCACATGAATAAAGCTCTGCTAATAAAATACAAATTCACCTGACCCTAATTACTATCCCACAACAAAGAAGGGATGCGTCCTATATCATTGCTAAACACTACACGTAAACAGTCACCTGGCTTAAGGGAATCACTTGGGGTTTCTCTGTGAGGTTCATCATTAGTTCTCTGCTTTTAAATCAACTGAGCAATGGAAAGTAGAAAATCTTGAACGAAAGGAACATTTTCCAGTATTTACTTATCAATTTTCCCAAAAAAGTATTTTGTAGAGTAAGGAGTGTGATTATGAGATTCAGAACAACTGAGTCAGCCAGTAATATAAAAAATGTGTAGGTACATTTCCTAACAAACATCTTCCTTGTTTGACTAAAGTATACTGTATCTCTCCAATGTTTTTTTAATCTTAATGCTAATCTTTGCTGTATTTTGGGTCAGAGCTGTTTCATAGGGCAGGAGCTCTATGTAGCGTTCACATCAGACCATGGAGGACCTATGGTTATCTCATCCTTATTCCCTTCTTTCTCACCCCCTTTGCCCCAGCAAATCTTTTCTCTATCTTCCTTTTCATTTGAGCGCCCTGTATGTGCATGTCTTTGTTGCGGCTTTTGTGTCATTTTACTTCTGCTGTACAATGTTTCCGAGTGCCTTGATTTGTTAAAACAGAATGAGTTTTTCAAAGGAACATGAGAAAAATTGTAATTTTAGTTGTAGTTTTGTAGGATTAGACTTCCTTTAGACTTCTTTGAAAATTTAGCCCACATAAGGAGTAAATTCAGATGATCAGTATGTTCTCTCTCAACTCAGATGACTGTGACAGGCCACCTCTCACAGACTGACTGCTAGTTGGAATAACATTTGCTGGAACTATTGCTCACTATTTACTACCCATGTGGTTAGTTAGAAGTTCACAGCAGCTTCCTTTGAAAGGTTAAGATAAAACTCAGGGTAAATACATGGGGTGCTTTGGGAAGGCAGTATCACATCATATTTAAGACTGATCAAACTAACCATTTCTATTAAGGCTGCCTATTCCTCCAAGCTGTATGCTCAGAGTATTTCATCATGTATAGATGACCTTGAAGGTATTTTCCAACCTTAATGATTCTATGATTTTTTAAAAATAAATCAACTTGCACTAAATATCAACTGAAAGCAGAAGAATGGTTAGAAAATACTGTAATATTTGTGTAGAATTTCCAGCCAAGCAGAATTTTGAGATTGTACTTTGGTCCAGTAAATGCACACACACTCACAGGCACACACAACAAGAAAGATTTTTGTTTCAAAATAATCTTCATTACATGAGGATTATCATAATTGTCATTTCAATTGACTGATTTTAGTCTTTAAAAGAGGGTATAATAGCATTCACTGTCTGAGACTGAATTACCGTCATTATGTTAAAGGTGCACTTTATCACTTAGCTTTTCTCCATTATAAATGTTCACAGACACATTCCACTTTCTGCTGCTGCAAAATCTTCAAAACGTAATATGAGGAAGTTTTGTATCCAGACACTTTGTTACTAAAAATTCAGAAAAAAGGGTTACCAAAGGCCATCTGCCATTGCTAATACAACCATAGTACTAAAAGATAGAGAGGATATTTTAGCAATAGCAAGATTCTGAATTCCTGCAGAAGAATGCAAACTGTTCACTGAGATAAAAAGGTATTTTGTGTATCTTTTGCCAGGAGGGAAGATGCAGAGTTGCTCTTCTGCTCAGAGCGAACTTATTGAGGTAAAAGCAGATCAAGCAAATATCAGCCCAAATGAGAGAAATAGCCATGCCATCCTATCCCAGACTTGTCAAACTTTTCCCGGTGATGTTCAGATGAAAATGCAGACATTGCCACAATATTAACCTGCCAGTGTATAAATGACATTTATCATTTCTGCAATCTCTTTTGATCTGGTATCTTAAGATTCTTCATATGTAGAAGTTTTCAACACATTGCCCTGTCATCTTAATACATATGGGACATCTTTTACTTCTGCAGGCACAGAAGAACCAAGTCTGGATATGTCACTACGGCACAACACTTGGGCAGAGCTCTGTTGAAGTAAATGTCACTATGCCTGCAGTAAGAGGCTGTAGAGAGGCATGAAGGTATTAACATCAGATCTAGAGAGATCAAGAGGAAGAATTTGCCTAAGGAGCAAAGCTTTTTCTTTAGGGGAAGAAGGTAGCCTCAATTCTGAGATACTCCAAAAAGGGCAGTTTAAAGAATGTTATTTTCAGAAGCTGTGGTCAGCATAAGATAGGCTAATTATACAGTGCAACTTGAACAATTAAGTTCCCAACAATACTTTTAAAAACTTGGGCTAAGTGCCAGAGCACTAAAGAATCTTGCAAGTTTTCTTGTAAGTGGCAGCACTTCAGCAGTTCCTCTGACTTGCCCTGGACTGTACAACTTGGTGTTCTGTTTTCTTTATTCAGTCATCCAAGCTTTGGGAACTACATGCCTGTCTCTTGAAAATCAGAATATTGGGGGAGGTTTGAAACTTGTCTCCCTAATCACTTCTGAACATTTCAGCCTACATTCGCCCACCCCTTTATGGGATTTTTTCCTGTTGTAATGTTTTCTTCCTCCTTCAAAGTGATTATTAACAGATTTTTCTAAAATGCCCAGAGCAGCATACTTAGGTCAGAAAACAGAAGCTAGCGTGTTTTTGTCTGCCAGCTTCCTCCCTTACTTATCTTATAACATTTCCCTTATGTATCCCCGGGTCATGCACAGGTCTGGTTCCAACATTGCTTTGTGAGGCAATGAGTAGGTTCTTGCCTAGAAACAGATTTACAGTACAAAGGTTTGAGAGGGAGATAGTCCCTTATTTAATTTTTTTTTTTTTTAATCAAAGACCTTATATAGAAAAATATCATGAGCATTTAGAAATATCTATGTCATAAGAAGAGTTTGTGGTATTATATGAAATGTTTCTCTAGTGATTTTTTAAAATGTTCAATAATGAGACTATAAAATATCAATCAAAAAGAGAAAAATTAATACCCTAACTGTATTTAAGACACTTAGAGAGATAATACTGGAGTGGACTGAGGTGTTATGTGGATAAGTAGTTATTTTTCTTTAAAATATATGAATGAAATTAACAAAAACCAACCAAACAAAAAGCCCCTATCCTTACTGTGTCAATGTTTTTTACTGTGTGCCACATTTAGCTCAGCTAACCTTGTGGCTAAATGAACATTGCATGGTTAGGGGTTTGAATGCAGTCAGAGAAATGTTCAGGTGCTGGCACACCTTGCAAGAGGCTTTTACCAGTGAGAGATGCTGCTTATGGACTTTTTAAACAACCTTTTCAGGTTGTGGTTCTTTTTTTTTTTTTTTTTTTTTTTTTTTTTTTTTTTTCCTGCCTGTGTTTGGTTTGGTTTGGTTTTTTTATTTTTTTTAATGCATTTCAGAAAATCAGTTATAGGACAGGCAGGTATGGGCAAAGCTCAGCTTAGATAAGACTTGTGAGATTTCAGAGAGATACTAAAATCAAATGTAGTTACAGGATTTCCGGAGGGAATTTTCCTTTTATCTAAATCTGATCATCTACCAAACTACCAATTTTTTGACAATAATTGAAACTTTCTTTCTAGAGGGACAACCAGACATTCTTGTTTCCATTTTTCGGAAGTGACTTATCTCTGTAATGCTGGAACTGACCCTCAATTTTTCTGTATTTAGCCAGGGAAAAACCACTTAATCTTCAATGACTAATGAGCTGGGACTTTTACTCTAAATGTAGATCTCAGTCTAGTAGGAAAAGTAAGGGAATGCAAAAGCACATCTGGTAATTGGAAAGATGAAAAAAGTATAATAAAGTGCTCATTTTGAGGCAACAATGATGAAGATAATGGATGATAGCCAAGCAGGCCATATGCACTTGGCTAACAGAATTAATCATGGACTATGCAATGCAAAGCAAGAAAGACAAGTACAATAAAACACTTAAAGACAAGAATGGATTTTAATTTTAGAAGCAGTATAAAACAATATGATAATAGTGATAGCCAAGTTAGTCCTGTGATTGTACAATCCAAACAGGACACAAATTAAAACTATAAATAATATTTAATCTGCTATACCAATATACGTTAAAAAGTAATAATGACTAAAAATTATTAGAATTAATTAAATGAGGTGTTTTGTTTCTAGTATATTCAGAAGGGCTAAGGCATTTCTAGAACTGTCAGATATAAAGTCATGTTTGGAAATGAAAAAGGAATATTACAAGTTTCTAACACAGTTTAGCAAAGGCAGTATCTGAAAATGCAAGCTAGTGCTTAGATTTCTATTAGTAAGGGAAGACTTATTATTAAAGCCTTGTGATTAGCTGTGTAAAATTCTCATAAAGCAATTTTGTAAATATCCCATCTTGAAGCCATTTTGCGGCATCATCTGCCACTAAGCCTCCAGCTACGGCACCTAAGGGATCATGTTTTCTGTCGCTTGCTGTTACATTTTTCTGTTACATTTCTATGTACTTGTATTTTAAATTGTCCAAGCAGTTTGTGTATTACAAGACCTCACCCAAGTAGAGGCACTATCTGTTTAGGAATTTGAGGGGACAGTTCAAGGCTTTCTGCCAGGCCAGAAAATACTGTAATGAGAGGTGGCTGAGCACCCCCTTCTCCTGTTGGATCACAGTATCCTTTGGCCTTTGCTGAGAAGAAACAATAGTCTTACTGAAACTAATGAAAAGTACAACAAAATAAGCAGTACTCTCTGTTGGTAACACTAAAATAAGAGACTGCTGTATGGCTTTCTGAATTGCGTGGCAAGGTTTCTTATATCTTTAATACAGGCTGCAAAAAATGCCCTTACAGTCACAAATTAGTGATTATTCATTGGACCACTATCAGGTATAATTATGTCTGTGGTCTAAGCAGTCAGATATATTTAAGAAGAGAAATGAGCACCTGTGTGCAGATAGAATAGAATAGAATAGAATAGAATAGAATAGAATAGAATAGAATAGAATAGAACAACAGAACAGAACAGAATAGAATAGAGGAATTTAGGTTGGACCCTTCACCATCTCTGTTGCCCTTCTCTGGACACAGTCCAGCTCCTCAATGTCTTTCTTGTCAGGAGGGGCCCAGAACTGAACACAGGATTCGAGGTGTGGCCTCACCAGTGCCCAGTATAGGGGATCAATCCCTGCCCTGGTCCTGCTGGCCACACTATTGCTGATACAGAATGCCAGGATGCCATTGGCCTTCTTGGCCACCTGGGCACAGCTGGCTCATGTTCAGCTGCTGTTGACCAACACCCCGAGGTCCTTTTCCTCTGGGCAGCTTTCCAGCCACCTGCCCACAGCCTGTAGAGCTGCAGGGGGCTGTTTTTGACCCATGGGCAGGATGTGGCACTTGGCCTTGTTGAAAGTCATACCAATGGCCTTGGGCCGTTGATCCAGCCTATCCAGATCCCTCTGCAGAGCCTTCCTGCCCTCCAGTGGAGCAACACTCGCACCCAATTTGGTGTCATCTGCAAACTGACTGAGGGTGCCCTTGATTTCCTTGTCTATATCATCAATAAAGATATTAAGCAGGACTGAGCCCTTGGGAACATCACTGGTGACCAGGCAGCAGCTGGATGTAGCACCAATCACCACCACTCTCTGGGCCTGGTGATCCAGTTAGATTTGTGCCTAGCGAAGGTTATACCTTCCAAGCCATGGGCAGGTAGTTTCTTCAGGAGAATGACGTGGGAAAGGGTGTCAAAGGCTTTACTAAAGTCCAGGTAGAAGATATCCACAGATATTCCCTCACCTACTAAGCAAGTCACCTTGTCTTAGAAGGACATCAGGTTGGTCAAGCAGGACCTGTCTTTCCTAAACGCATATTGGCTCGCGCTGATCCTCTGGTTGTCCTGTATGTGCTGTGTGATGGTACCAAAGATAAACTGCTCCTGGCACCAAGGTCAGGTTGATAGACCTGTAGTTCCCTGGATCCTCCTTCAGGGCCTTTTTGTAGATCACATTTGCCAATTTCCAGTCACCTTGGACCTCCCCAGCTGAGCAGGACTGCTGGTAAACGATGGAAAGTGGCTCAGCAAGCACTTCCACCAGCTCCCTCAGTAACCTTGGGTGGATCCCATCTGACTCCATGGACTTGTGCGTGTCTAAATGTNCTAAACGCATATTGGCTCGCGCTGATCCTCTGGTTGTCCTGTATGTGCTGTGTGATGGTACCAAAGATAAACTGCTCCTGGCACCAAGGTCAGGTTGATAGACCTGTAGTTCCCTGGATCCTCCTTCAGGGCCTTTTTGTAGATCACATTTGCCAATTTCCAGTCACCTTGGACCTCCCCAGCTGAGCAGGACTGCTGGTAAACGATGGAAAGTGGCTCAGCAAGCACTTCCACCAGCTCCCTCAGTAACCTTGGGTGGATCCCATCTNCTCATATCGTTGGCCTTGGCTCATCAATCCAGCCTGTCCAGATGCTTCTGCAGAGCCTTCCTGCCCTCCAGAAAATCAATGCTCCTACCCAACTTGGTGTCTCCAGCAAACTGCATGTCACTGGCCATTTTCCCTTGGATTATAAGGGCTTTATTTTGCTCCCTGTCCCTCTCTTCTAACTCAGTGGGATCGACACCTGGAGAACAACTAGTCTTACTATTAAAGACTGAGGCAAAGAAGTCATTAAGTACCTGAGCCTTTCCCTCATTTTCACATTTCCATCCACATCCAATGAAGGATGGAGATTCTTCTTACCCCTCCTTTTGTTGCTGAGGTATTTATATCTATTTTTAATATATTTATATATATTTTAATATATTTATGTATATTTTTAATTGTCTTTATGGCAGTAGCCAGACTAAGTTCTAGTTGTGCTTTAGTTATTCTAATTTTTGCTCTGCATAACCTCAGAATATCCCTGTAGTCCTCCTGAATGGCCTGCTGCTTCTAAAGGACATAAACTCTCCTGTTTTTCCTGAGCTCCAGCCGTATCTCTCTGTTCATTCACGCTGGTTTTCTTCCCTGTCAGCTGGTCTTTTGGCGCATGAGGATGGCTTGATCCTGTGCCTTTAGCATTTCCTTCTCGGAGAATGTACAGCCTGCCTGGATCCTTTGCCCTTCAGGACTGAGTCCCAAGGGACTGCCTCAACCAGCCTCCTAAAGACATCAAAGTCTGCCCTCTGGAAGTCCAAGGTAGTTCTGCTGACCCTCTTCCTTGCTTTTCCAAAAATCAAAAACTCTTTTAATTTTGCGATCATTAAGCGCAAAGTGGCCTTCAGCCACCACATCACCCACCAATCCTTCTCTGTTCACAATCAAGAGGTCCAGCCAAGTGCCTTCCCTACCCTAGCTGGCCAAGAAAGCACAAGAAACAAGGAACTTGGGAGTAATTGATGATTTGAATAAAAATAATAGCAAAAGAAGAAATAACTGCAAACAATGAAAGGTGAGGTTGACAGTCAAGTTACATTAATGTGTTTTCATGATATGCTAATACCATTTCAGATGTAAATAAAAGGACAGAACACAAATGCTTCTAGAAATATTGTTTCTGTCTCTACAAACAGAGTAATTCTGTACTAAATACAATGGTGGAACTTGACAGTAGAAAAGGTATTTCTTGGGGCTTTTTATTTGTTTCCAGTGCTTTGTCTAATCATATTGTACATGCATTTCTCCAAGACCTAAAATTTTTAACAGCATGAGTTCTGCAATCATGAGGGTCCATGCTAAACACAAGTGAGCTCTTACTTCTATCCTAAAGAATCATAATCTGAATTTTGTACGTGATGGTAGCACCTTTTTTTAAGATCAGGTTTATGTTAGAGGTATGTGTGTTCATGTTTATGCAGGTTTGTGCTTATTCAACTGGTCAAATTGCTTTTTACATCTCTGACTATTTCCTTTGCTTGTTGTGGACTCTGGATTATGGTGAGGGCAAAGATGATCAGCTGGAGACAGCTCATAGTTGAACTTGGGCAGGAAGCCAACCATGTTGTCAGCAGATGTTTGGCGGTATGTGGGTCACTAGGAATAATCTAAGTATATTTTTCCCCCTTTTCATCACTGTAAAGATCCTCCAGCTGACAACTAGAAGCACAGCTCTTCTACCCTAAAATATTTGTTATTTAAATACAGTAAATCGTTAGTCTCCTTTGGGATTTGTGTAGCAAGCTGAACAACTGTTGTGTCAGAAAGGTGCACATGGTGTGCGTGCAGCTCTGCCACGGTAGCACACTGACCTGGATTGAAAACACATTTCTTGAGAGGCTTGGGGTTGTATAAACCTGAGTTGTTCATATGGACCTGGAATCTTTGCTTGCCTTTTCACAATCTCAGGCTCTTCTACTGGGAAGTAATTTCTCTGATTTTTTTAGCCAGGTCCTGTTTCAATAGCTTGCAAAAGGCATTTTGAGAAGCCCCTTTCTAGCTTACCTACCCCACCCTTCCTATGCACCCATATCTGTCAGGACCATACATACATTCATATATATTTACATAAATACACACACACACACACATATATGTAGATCTTTTTCTCGTGTGCTGCCTAGATATAATTATGGGAAAAAGGACAGGAGTTCTCTTTGTAACTGGTTCCCCAGCCTCTGCAGAGGATATTTTATATGCCTTTCCAGCTCACTAAGAGCAAAGACTGGTTGTAAAGAGTCTAAACTCTGCAGTCTTTGGCCACTGATAATAATATCTATCTTGCACACTTCGATCTCTCCCCATGCGTGTGCATGAAGGAGGTGGAGGAAAGACTCAGTGGTTTGTACTGAAGTGTTCTGGTAAAACAAGAAACCAGTCTTGAAGGAAATTTTATTTCTTGGAGGCTTTTTCAAAAGCTGATACCATATGGGCCTATTACTCCTGAGGTTTCATCGTCATGCAATGCTGAGACTTATGCTGTGGCCACTGGCTAAGTGTAAGTATCAACAAGTGCATGATCCTGCTTATCCTGTGATCTGAAATAGAGGGAGATGACAGCTGCCTTCATAGTCCCAGGTCAGGTGGTGGGATCTCGGGTGCTGCCCCAGTGGGCACAACTCAGCCCAGGATGTTAACAGTCATCATGAGGGCTGTGACACCACTACTTGTAATTGAGGAATGCTTTGTAGGAACCTTGCCTGGGCACTAGCAGGACCGGAACATTAAACTCCCCCATCCCTAGGAGGAAAAGGAAAGTTTTTATCTGTAAGAACTTTAGCAGCTGTCCTGCTTGCTGAGCAGCATGGAGGTAGGCAACCATGTCAGACACAATTACTGCACCTTTTGTAATAACCCCTTTTTACAGACAACCAGTGAAGTGAATTATCAGCCTACTAAGCCAGATGTAATATGCTCAGACCTAGGCAACGCTTTGCTTTCTGGGTCCCCTCCAGCTCTTGCACCAGGGAGAAGCTGCTGGAGAACCAGCACCCCATGCTTGTGTGCCAGTCACCCCTCTGTAGGGAGAGGCTGAAGAAGGAGACAGAAGGCATATGTGGGAAAAATTCACTTTTCTTGGCCACGGTAATGTGAAGGGTGAGAGGATGGTGGAAGATATTGGAAGCACCTTTTTGTACTCTCTGCTCACTCCCCTCTTTCTCACTCTGAAGTTCCAGTCCCAAGCTGCTCTTCCAGCTGATTAAAAAAATATAGCCCAGTGGTCAGGAGGGGTGTCCTTTCTGTCAGTTGTGAGGCAGTTGTCACCCCATCCTTCCCCTTTTTGAGTGTAATGCAGGCTGTGAGAGTGAAATTTCCAACATTACGGGACTGTAGCCACTCTGTGTGTGTAGAGAAATTGGAGGATTAAGCATGACAATGACTGAGTGGAAGACCCTTGTATAAAAATGACAGATGCCCTGGTTTAAAAGGTGACAATTTGCCTATGCAGTGAAATGGTTCTGTCAAGGCATCAGGATATTTGGGGACTTGAGTGTAGAAAGGAAGCATTTGAAAATGCAGTCTGCCTTGAGCTTGTGAAGTAGCCTCCGAGCTCCAGAACTGATGTTTTGTAATTTTGCCTTATCATCTGTTTGGGTTTATCATGGTGGTAATAGGGATAATGACAGAGAGTCAGTCATTTCCACTTAGATGCCAGTTTTTAAGTAATAATAAGCTCACAGCGGGTTCGATTTGGTCTGTGCTGAGAGTACCTGGGGTTATTTTCCCTTTGCTTTCTCATGGTAAATTATCTCAGCCCACCAGGGCCAAGCTGATTTTCTTGCTGTAAAAACAGAGAAGACAAACATACAGCACTACACCGTGCTGTACACTTAGCTATTCCTCCTTTGTTGTTTTCTTTATGTTATTTAGGAAGAGAAAATTCTCCGAGCCACCCATTATGGTTCAAATCCAGGCCATAAAAAATAGTGTAAACTAATAGTGGACTGTCTCCCTTAGCCCTCTCACCCCATGCATCTCTCCTCTGTATTGCAATCCCTAATGGGAACATTTAAAACCAGTGCTTATGATAATGCCCTGTTCCCATGGACACCACAGCGCTGCAGAACCAAGATTAATGGAGGACCATTGAGACTGGTCCTATAAGATTGTCCCTCTTGTGTATTATGGTCTGTCATGCTGCATCCATTAACAGAGGAGCGGAGGGTCCTCATCGTGTTGGTATCACTGGGACCAAATCGAGCTACTGCAAGATGGCATTTCCATAGCACATCAACAGATCATTTCACCACTGCTTAAGGCATCGTAAATTGGACTTATAGCTCAGCTGCTGGCATAAATAAGTCCCTTTGATAGTTAGTGGAAGACGTTATGACACTCCAGGGTACAGGAGGGGACATTGGCACTGTCATTTTTTTTCTCTAGCCCTGGCACCCTGGTGCCTCTGATCTTTCTGAAGATTCAGGGCACGCGCTCTTCATTACGGTTTGGGCACCAGGGACTTGTTTTTTTTGCAAGATTAATGAGCGCCACGGAAATTCTCCAGCGCATCTCGATAATTAAGTCTTTGTTTATCAAAAAACAAGTTATATTAGGAGCAGAAAATTCGCAGTAATTATTCATAATTCTAACAATTCAAGTATAGCTACCTCATTTGCCTGGGTAATTCTGCTTTTTAATTTCTTGCATACATTTGCATATTAATTTTGCCCGTCGGCTGCAGCAGGCTTTGACAGTTTGTTACTATGTGATGGTTTTCACAGGGGTGCGACTCAGTTGGGTGGCATTTCGACTGGGTGCAATGATAAATTATGAATTTTCTAATTTGCTGCATAATGAAGTAACCCCTTCCAACCCAATTAAAAAAAAGAAAAAAGCAAAGATGGTGTCTTTTAAATAATATTTCCCAGGTATTTCATCTCTACAGTTTTGTTGATGNAATGAAGTAACCCCTTCCAACCCAATTAAAAAAAAGAAAAAAAGCAAAGATGGTGTCTTTTAAATAATATTTCCCAGGTATTTCATCTCTACAGTTTTGTTGATGTTTTGCAAGCTTTTTTTTTTTTTTCCACTTAAAAAGCAGATGACTGCATTTGCAGCCTTTCAGAGTGACTGTGCCTTTCCATACATCAAACATGATTCATGATTCATGTATCCCCAGACTATATTCATGCTGTAAATTGGCCACTCCTCAACCCTCAGGGCAATCACGGATGATAGCAAAGAAGTCCTAGTTTCTTCTCTGATGTCCAATTTGGGCTGTAGTGATCTGTGTGTATGAGTCTGTCTGTCTGTTTGTCAGGGAGCAGGGATTTCAAATGAGCGAAATAAATGATGTGTGTTTGTTTTACATACTTACTTGAGAGGCTGTTCTTTTGTAAATTAACTGCTAAAGTACTGTGTGGGTTTCCTTCTAATTTCTTAAAATGGTTGTAGAAATAAATATATATGTATTTATTACTTCAGCGTTGTAAAAAAGGATCTGTGGAGACTTAATTTGTGGGTGAGAGATAAGGGATTTTAGTTCAGTGTTGGTAAGTGTGTTCAGTACATTTGGTAATTTTATGCTCATAATGCAGCACTTAGAAAGCACAAGTATTGCCGGGTAAAATTTGTGGTGTTTCATTATACAACTGCAGACGGGCAAAACAGTTTAGAAATACTGTAGGCCTGATGCCATCCCGACTTTAAAGAATCTGAAATAACCCAGCCAATCTGTTTAGCATGATGCAAATATTGTAATTATACAATAAAGCTGCATTTTTAATATAGAACAATTCCTATACATTTTGTTGTCTCTTAAAATTCTACATTATTAAGAAAAGCCGTGATTTTATCAGAGGCTCCACCACAACCACATGGCAGTAGATCATGGAATATTTTGACATTAATACCCCACAATCAAGCAGCAGAGAGCACACAGCATTAATGCAAAAAACCCACAAAGTGCAGATTATGTAACATTAATTCTGCACATCCCCACAAAGCGAGCGAGGAGCCCTCCACGCTCCCCTCGCCCAGCCTGGCACCGCACAAAGCCCCGGCACCACCTCACAGGAGCACAGCAGAGCCGCCAAGTGCCGAGCGCTGCCATGCAGCCCTGTCAACATTATTGTAACACACAGCACACGATGTGAGCCTGGCACAACTGGGCAGCGTGGAGCCCAGTGATATAATAGCGTAACCACACCGCTAAATTCATGCCCACAGTACAGAGCGAGCAGTAATAATGCTGAGCACAATGCAGCCTTGTCATAACATACATTAAAGGCGTTCGGCACAGCCACAAAGTGTGGTGGCATGTTCCGTGTTTATACATAAAAGCAGAGCAGGCTGTGCTCAGCACACAGACGGTGCAGGGCTCTCACCACAGCTGTGTGCCCACCCTACAGCAGGCATGAGCACCTACAGCCAGACAACCACAGTGAAACGCAGGAAGCAGCACTGAAACGCAGCTTTCACTCCTCTGGTACAAAACATGGACCCACAGCACAAGTTCATAATAAACCCCAAATAAATGCCTGACATTTGCACTCATTACTGCAAGATTTAGTTGTGGTGAGTGATAGTACAGCACAGCCGCTGAATACTTTGCCTCATACAGTCCTAAAAGTAATACAAATTTCATATGTGCCAAAGTAACTTGAAAGAGAACACCTTGTTATTTATTTGTATGAATCATGACAAAAATTCCTTACTTGATCTTTTACTAGTGGAAAGTGCAGCTTTGTCAAAGTCAAGCTTTTCCATAGTAATGTCTTGGTTTAATGACATTTTGACAGAAGTGGGTGTGAGTTTCTTGTGGTTTCTTCAATGTTAACCAATCAATTAGGCTTTTTTCATTTTTGCATACTTTCTTTTCTTTGAATTTTTGTATGATTAAGAAGGTTTTTTAACACATCAAAATTGTCCAAATCAGTATTATTTTAACATTGGTGGTTAACCTCAGGTTTCCCTCCGAATTTAACTTTGTGGTGAATGCAGTTGTTTGATTCTGAAAAGAAACAACTTATTTATTAATACTTTTCTTAATATGTGAGAGAAGAAGTCCTGTCTCTGTCTTTGTATGAAAGTGAGTGGAAATCCGTGCAAATGCTTAGGTGAAGATAATGGCCCAATAAGTCATAAAGTTCCTCAACACCACGATTAGTGCAGCAAGAACAAAATGCCAAATATTTATTTAGCCACTGTGATAGTACTGAAATTATATGGTACATCCTCAATTACAAGTCCCCGCCAAGTGTCAGTCTGGAGGATGTGTGTAGCTTGGGCTGCCCCATGGGGAGCACAGTGGTGCCCCACGGTGTGAGGCTGACAGGGTGCAGCGCTGAGGGGAGCCGGCGTGAACCCATATGTCGCTGTAAGGCAGTGCCACAGTGCACCAGCACAGCCTTGTTTTCTGGTGTCTGCTCGACAAAGCATTAGAACTGCGTTAAAGGGAAGTGACTGATCATTAAATGTATGCTAATAACATGAGCCTTTGACTGAAAACATCAATATACTCCAGTAAAGTGCACAGTTAGTACATAGCAATTAATATTTATCTAATCTGATTTATACTGGGTCTTTCTATAATGCCCACTGCTGTATCATCTATGCTGTGATCAAATGCAGCAGACATACATAGTGAGGCATCTTCCCAGACTTCAGTCTCCTCCCTTCCCTCGTTCTCTTTCACTTTGTTATTTATTATTATTCAAATTTATACATCACTAAACAAAAGAGCACTCATCCCAAGCCACTGATAAACTCTTAAAAATACATCTCATAAAATGAGCAGACTCCATAATTATCCATGGATAAAAATGCAACAGCAACCATGTGACTACATTAATTTAATCAAAATTATTAACAAATCACCACCAGAGTTCCTTCCAACCATTTCTTTGCTCATCTTTTGCCAGTGAGCTATACAGAAAAGAGTGGTTTCGCACTGACACCTGAAGGTTGTTTTGAATCAAAAATCAAATGTATTTGAAGTGGTAGATCCTATCTGGGAAATGCCCTTTCCTTTTAATACCTCTACTGATTTCTTTGGGAGGCAGCAATGATAGCACAAATGTATTGAACTAGTGCCTGTATCAATTTGGGTGTAACGTGGCAGTATGGCAATGCTATTGTATGAGTATGGGTGATTCAAGAAGAATAAATAAAATTTTAAAAGTTTGTATTCTTGAGTGAAGACATGGCCTTAGAAGCAATGGTCATTTAAGATAAGAGAGCAATTTAAAGCCAGCCTCATACACCTTCTTCAGTTGGAGAGCGGAAACTTTCTGATGGAGACTCCGTGTCTGCCCTGTTTCACTGCTTGGTTGTTTCAATGGTAACCCCAGGGCTTTCTGGTGAGGGAGACATGGAAAGTTCTGGCACATTGTTTTCTAGAGAGGGGCACACAGACTGACCTCCAAGTCTTTGTGACAGAGATTATGATTTATTTTTTGTTGAGTAGCTTCAGAAGAGATTGGTGGACCAGCAAGGAGAGGTCAAAAGTATGTGAAGAGGCTTTTGAGGCACGAACCTACCCATGGTGGTTCTGGTGGACTTTGTAGGATAGGAAATGCTGAACTTGGGGTAGTCTTGGATGTACTACTCTTTGGGAGTAGTCCATATAGGGATTATCTCAAGACCCAGGCAGTGGTTGCTTCCAGAAAAGAGAACTGAAGTTCTAAAACAAAACCCAAAGGTGAGATAATTATCAATGAGTGTGGACTATGTGGGTTCCAGTGCCCAAGGGCACATTCTCAGCTTTTCTGAGCTTTTCTTTAGCATTGTAGAGGTACCTGAATTGCCTTAATCCTTTGCAGATTTCAGAATTGCTTTTTCTCCTCTTGTGGAGAAGGGTTAGTGGGTTTGACATTTACTTAAACTCATTCCCTACCATTTCCTGACCTGAAATCTGTTTTCAAAATTGGCTGTGAGGTGAGCCTAGTTTAGGGATTTAACTCTGTAGACCAGTCTTTCATGGACCATTTCCTTTCCCTATACCTTAAGCCTCTGTGTTTGACTATTACAAATGCTTCACTGTGTGGCTCACTGTAGGTGTTCCAAATAAGCCAGCCTTTTTGTAGGAAGTTAAATACATTATATTCCCCTTATATGTTCCCATTACTTGAGAAGTGACAGAGATTGTTCTGTTAGTGTTTCTTCCTTCAAGATTCTGTGTTGCACTTCAGAAGTGCACTACTTTTGAGGGGCTGGAGACAAACACCACGGTACCTGGACTGATGGCTTGCAGGCAGTGAGACAGGGCCTCTTGTGCATCCTGTCATGGAACTCATCTCTTACTCATCTACAAGTTTTTCATAACAGTGAGGTATATTTGTCCTGGAAAAAAAAAAATGTCCATACACTGTTACTGTAAAAAGGATTCAGAATGATTTACCACTGAAAACTCACTCTGACTCCTGAATTCTTAATAATAATAAAGATCAGCAGGATGTGTAGCCCATCCATTTGTCTTTGTTATGTTACTCCTCTATTCATCTGCAGAGGTGTATGTATAAAAATTTCTTCCCCACTAAAACCTGCTAGAGAAACTTGTCCCTCCATTATGGAAAGTAGAAGATAATGTATTTAGTACTGCAGGATATGGAAATAGATTACTGAAAACTTGATGCCTAAATGTACTTCTATAACAATAGTAGTACTTCTTTAAGATAATTTTTAGACTATATCATAGTTACTGATTAACTATTCTAATGTAGATTCTAAAAGCTCTGTCTCAAACGGAGATGTGGAAGAGGGGAAAAAACAATTTTTTTTTTTTCTGTAGGAAACCTCAAACTTATTTTTTATATCCTTCCTAAAGTCAAAATACCCAAAAGGAGATGACATTTCAGACAGTCTTTGCCCAAAGAAACAAAACTTTGTACTTTATTCCCTGGGTATTGTCATATCTGTAAAGTTTCAGCCTGGTTTGTCACTTTCTCTTGTGTAGGCAGCTCTTGCTTCCTGGTTTTAATTGCTAGTCTTCTAGCTATAGAAGGCAGGGTGAGTACACAAATGCTAGAATGGCCAGGGTTGGAAGGAACCTTAAAGATCAACTAGTTCCAACCCCCCCACCTTCCACTAGACCAGGTTGCCTAAGGCCCCATCCAGACTGGCCTTGAATACTTCCAGGGATGAGGCAATTGCAACTTCTCTGGAAAACCTGTTTCAGTGCCTCACCACCCTCAGATTAAAGAATTTCTTCCTAATATCTGATCTAAAGCTGCCTTCTTTCGATTTGAAGCCATTCCCTCTTGTCCTGTATTTAGATGCTCTTGTAGTCCCTCTCTGTGTTTCCTGTAGGCTCTCTTTAGGTACTGCAAGGCTTGAATTGGGTCACCCTGAAGCTTTCTCTTCTCCAGACTGAACAGTCCCAATTCTCTCAGCCTTTCCTCATAGGAGCTGTGCTCCATCCCCCTAATCAACTTTGTGGCTCTCCTCTGGACTTGCTCTGACTATTAAGTTTTGCTGCTGCGTGTTTCTGTTGCTAGGTATCCCACTCACCTGCATGAAATATTTGTTTTCCCTAAAAAAATTGCCTCAGAATTGTTAAAAAAAAAAAAAAAAAAAAAAGGATAGCAACTACTTAAAAAGTTGTGGTAAAATGTAATTGACAAATCAGACTGGAGTAATTTCTTTCCTCATTTTTTTGGATATAGTTTTAATTTAGCTTTTTGCATTCTAAATTTCTCTTGTGTATTTAAAAAAAAAAAACCTAAAAATGGAAAAAAAATACAAAAAAGATTTGAATTGCCAAAAGAAACCATATAGTTGAAAAAATATTTGCCATACTTTCAAGTGTCTTGAAAGAATAAACCTTTCCACCATATTTATTAGCAAAACAATATTTGTAAATCATCTTCAATGTAGCAACAATAACTATATGTTAATTATTATCAATAGTAATTATCATATAATTAATAATAATAAATAAAGGACTGAAAACTTTTTAAAATGACTGTCTGAAAAATCTGCAAGACAGCAAGTTCAGAACCTAAAGCTATAAATACACAAGGGAATAGGTTTTTAACATGTGCTGTAATTTGCACTATTTAAATCTAATATTAGAGCTGTGGCTTTTTTGTGTCAAATCTGGAATGCTTCAGCAATGTTAGATAAAAATGGTCATTTCTGCATTTGCTGAAATACATTGTGCTGTATGTTATAAGAATGCCATGTATGTTTAATCCCTGTTAACTGAGATCTTTCTCATTATATGACTAGGACATAGAAAAATTGTTTTCATTTCCTTATATTCAGTAAAGACAAACTATGTTGAAGTTTCTGTAATTATCTGCGAAGACTGGCAACACGCAATAAAGTTTGTCAAAAAGGATGATGTGCATTGACTTAACTCTCCCAGTTAATGGGTTCAATCCAGTCTATTTTTTGCAACAGGGCAGGAAAAATTCAATATATAATTTTGTGTCATTTGGTGGAACCATGAATGTAGAATCAAGGGAAGGAAAGGGAAAAAATAATAACTCTTCAAATAATTTTAGCCTGAGAAGCAAATAGATTTGACTGCAGTGCCCAACCCCCCCAACTGTATTTGTGTACACTGGTTCAGAGTTTAAGATTCAGATAACACTCAGTATTCAAATTTGTCATAAGCCATATGTGCAGGTGAGAAATTGCAACGTTTTGAACTGTTTAAAATTCATTTTATTTGAAACTGTGCTTCAAAACCAGAACAGTCCTGCTAACATTCTAAACGTCACTTGACTCTTTAATAGTATTGCTAGAGATATTTTGAGCAGAGCTAATTTTAAAGTACAGGTAGTTAGCTAGAGTTTAGACACCTTATCAGCTAAGCAACTTGTGTCATGTTTACATCGAACTTGATTATGATATTTGTTTTTAGTAGGAAACCATGTGCATGTCATAGTTTAGTTTTATTTTGCTTATAATTAGGATGGCACAGACAGCACTCAAAAAGAGAAAAAAGCGCAACATTTTAAGTGTGTGCTTCTGTAACAGTGCTTTGTATTGATGTATTAGTGTGTAAAAAGAATTGAGTACAGGGTAGGAAGGGACAGTACTAGTCTGCTGTTTTTATATAAGAAATAAACCTAAGCCCATATTTCAGCACCCTGGGGTTTGCTTATTTCACTGTCTCATATTCTTGATGGCCAATTCTGGAGGTAGTTGTGAACCAAGAAAGTTTTGTGCTGAGGTTAGGTCTCAGTGGGAAGCAGGGCTGATGGGGTCTAGACAATCCCCATCCTGTCTATCTTCAGCGTATTATCTTCTTTTCCCACCCAGCTTGCTAAAACTTTTACAAGCCTATTGTTTCCTAGCCAGTGATGTACTTTGGAATAACCTTTAATTTAGCAGCCTGTCTTTATCAGCCCGCAGTGCTTTTTGTTCTCCACAAAAGAAAACTAGTGTTCACTAACCCAAAAGCTGTGGCAATATTGAGGAGAGAAACCAAGAAAAACAAAACTGATTAGGACAAGATTTGCTTTCAGAGAACCTATTTCTGTCACAAGGGGATGGATAAATAAAATAATGTTTCAATAATTTATGCAGTGTGCGCCAGGAAAACATTGGAAATGTGAAACAAAAACGACATGTAAAGAACAACTGAAGTTGATAACCACTTTAATCAGCTCAGGTGATAATTCTAAAATAAATGGAAATATCTCTCCCATTTTCAGCTCACAAATGGCAAAAGACTTTTGGTTATGTATCCCCGTCCCAGAAATTCACTGCAGTCTCGTTCTTCTCACTGCAAAGTGGGACCAGGTGAGGTGTGGCCATGACCTAGATAAGAACTCCCTCCTTATCACCAAGGGGCAGCATGGGCTGGTGGTCAGCCTGAAGCTGGAGGAAACTGATGCCTGGTAGTCAGCATTCAGCACAAGATTAATTTTGGAAACACAGTTAAGTCAGTGCCTTACTTTCACAGTACCTCAGTTTACCTGCCTGTAAGAGAAGGGATTTATCTGCTCCCTTGGGGAATCATGAAGTATAAGGAATACAGAGATCATGCTCTGGCAACTTTTAAACCATTGCTCTCCCTGCTGAGTGATGAGCACCTCTGCTTTTTTTTCTCTCCTTGAGCTCTGCACATCCACTTGGCCACAACATTCTCCCTCAGATTCCCATGTCAGCTCAATATAAAAAGAGAAGAAGTTGCTATGGCATCAACTTAGTGCTCACAGAGAAGGCAGAGAGCAGCAAGCAGGGCTGCCTGGGGCCCTGGAAATAGTGGGGCCAGGGCGGTGAGGCAGCCAGGAGGGCTCAGGGGTGACTCTGGGGACTCATGCCTGCAGTTGTGCAGTCGCTCTGTGCAGGAGTCAGGGCCTGACAGTCCCTCAATACAAACCCTGAGTGTGGGGCTCTTGCAGGATTTATGTGGAGGCGTGCTATTGTTCTGCAGGAATTCTTGGTGCTGGCTGCTTGCTTTTGTTGGCCTGCTGGAGGCAGGGGCAGGTCACTTGTGTCACAACCTCGACACAGCGTGGAGGTGTGCAATGGTGGTGGCAGCCGTGGGAGACTGGGGGCCCCGTGTTGGCTCAGAAAGGACGGGTTCCAAAAGGCTGGGACTGGGAAGATGCTGGCATGTCACTGGGTGAGACTGCTGAAGAAGTTGAAGCCTCTTTTTCTGTCTCTCCCTCTGCTTCTCTTTCCCCTCCATTTCTGCCTGCCCCCCTCCCTCCCACCAGCCCTTTGTCGACACTTGATCATTTACATCAAGTTGACATTCGCAGAGTTTACTCAGGGGTCTGTAATTGTATTCTTTCACCGGTTCTGCATTACCAACCATGAAAATGGAATCTTATCATCCCTGACCAATTTTTAATGTACAAAATGATTTGGCCGAGGTTCAAAGGGAGTCACAATTGAAATCAGGTGAATGATACATGTAGGGGTTTTTTTTCAGTTTCTCCGTGCCTTGATTTGATTTTTCTCTTAGGCATACAGGGAGATGCAGCTTATTTTTATATGTGTGTGTGTGTGTACAAGCTATATAAATGCATGTATATACTCTGCACATATATTGATGCACTATCCACCTATCTATATTTTGTGTACATATCACTCAAATTTACCTATTTGCAATGCAACGGATGACAATGAAGTTTGCTCTAATCCCTAAAAAGCAATCAAAGAATTGGAACAGGGTTAAAGCCTGCTGATAGTGCACTGCGATTAATAGGACATTATTAAATAGCCCCCCTCCTTCAGCTCCTCTTCCTTCCACCCCCTCCCCCACCATCTTGCCAGATGAAAAGAGGCCTGGGAGACAAAATAAATAAATAAATGAGGTTACATTTACATTATAAAGAATAGGGAAGAAAACAATAGGGAATCCTCCTCACTGAAAAGCATACCATTTCCAAAGGGACAGAGTCCTCAAAGTATGAGGGGCCGAAGGGGAGTTCCTGCTCTCAAATATCATTAGAATGTTTTTTATCTTTTGGCAGTTTCATATTGTGAATAATACGGACATTTATAACTCAGTCAAGCTGCTTCTTTCAAGAGTACAGTTCCTTAAGATCAAGGAATCTATCAACTTACATAGCTCCCTTAGCTATCTTATCTAAGTGCCTCACAAACAGGAATGTATTTATCCTCACAATCCCTGGGCAGGAGGAAAATGTTCGTGTCTCCATTTTATAGATTGAGGAGAGTGACAAAGAGATTCAGGGCCTCTAAACTGGAGGGCCTGGCTTGAGGCACCCAGGACTTTCTGCCTTTCATCTTCTATAGGAGTTGCTCCCTGTTTTCCTGCTCAGATGGTAGAGACCTTACCTGTATTGCTGAATTAAATGAATGGTTTCTAAAAACTATGCTGAAAAAATGCTGGGTTTGACATTCTTGAGTCATTGGCCATTTTTTAGGACGAGTTCCTTGAGGTCATGCAGAGAGCAGGTGGCTATCCTGGGAACTGAACCTGATCTTTTCCTCTCACAGGATGCTGTTTCCTAAGACTCTTGGTAAGAGAGGGAATCTGCACTTGTAATATTGAGAGAATCAACAAGAGGGACTTTTTGATAAATGCTTAGGATGGACAAATGATCTTCTAATTGTTATCACCATAACAAGTCTGTTGTGGGAATAGGAATGATTTAGTGTGTTGTCACTGAGATGTGTGTACAGCTTCCACAAAGGCAAATTGTTAATGACAATAGAGCCAAAATGGTTCCAAGTACTCTTAGGGTTAATATTTCTAGATGTGACTATGACATAACTGGTAAGAAAGTATATCTTTGGTGGGGATTTGTAGCTTTGAAGTCACTAGTAAAACATACAGCATTCCCTGTTGCTGGTCTGGTGATGCCCAAGTCAAATGTCAGCTCTGGGAAAAAGATAAACCTGGAAACCTGCTATATGCTATGAAGTAAACCTCGTGGCTGAATTCTCATAAGATTAAGTGTGCTGTGTGCAATATCCATTTGTCTTAATTGGCAAGTTGAGTTATTTATGGTCTTAAATAGATTCGCAATTTTAATCATATTTGGGTTCTACAGAAACCCTGAAATATTTGACCACCATTAAAAAAAAAAAAAGGGTTCCTATAAACAATCATCAGTTTCTCTAATTTTTGGCCAAACTCCAGAACTGGGAAGATTTCTGAAGTCAATGCCCTCATGCCATTTTTTGCCGTGAAGTAAGAAGTGTAAAACCTGTGCTTCTAAAAGTAGCTTTGATATAAACTGTGACCTTCTAATAAAAAATATTATGGGAAAAATTAAAAATTTTCCTGTAAATTGTGTGTCTGTTAATGGTGGTTTTAATGGCAAAATATAGGCAACTCTGAAAGTTCTCATTGAAGTGCTTCTTGCTCATTGCATACTCCATTTCTCATCTCACTTATGTTGCTGTGATTTTATACTAAAGACTAGAGATTAGCCTGACCAGAACGACATTATTGTTCATCTCCCAGATGTATTCAGATAGTGTTTTGATGTTTTATGGTGAACAGTGTTGCTAAAAAGGATTTGCATACTCCCTTTGGAGTTGTTCTGGCAGGGTGGTTTTCCAGACTGGACTCAATACACTGCACACACAACAACTCGGAAAATGCAGTTATTTCTGTACTTCAGAAGTATCCAGTGACAGATCTAAAAATGTGATGATGGTTAAGCACTGGCTCAAAGATGACAAAAATCAAAGGAAGTTTTTCTGTGCAAAGCTTTGTTTCCATAGTCTGTGTTCTTGGAAAAGTGCATGTCAGTGACAGAAGTAGTGGGCTAAGCTACTCCTCTCATATATAAACCTTGTCATGAGAGAAATCAACAGAGCTGCAATTGTAAATAAGAGTTTCCTTGATGCAAAGAGAAAGGCAATGTTTTCTAAGTAATAAGAAACAAAATAATAAGTACTTCCTCCCTGGCATTCTGGACAATGCTTGACATGATTGGTGATTGTCCTGAGAAACGTGTCTGGGAACAGCACTCTTTTTCCAAAGGAAAGCTTTGGCTCTTGTTTATTTGTGGGGGGTAAGAAGCTCACAGAACCATGATAATGCAGCTATTTTAATGTAATTTTCATGAAACTAAAATAATTTTATTTCTGACCAGCAAAAAGAATACCAGAAAACAAAGATAAATACACTAAGATACTGGGAAGGTGAGAAGTGTTCATTTTCTATACTCCTTAGCCTGGCACTATGTATGCTATGTGACCTCACAATGTCCATGTGTGCTGAAGTTTTGATGAGCACGTTACAGACAAGAGTCAAATTTTACACGTTGGCAAACTGTCTGTGACAGACTTCAACAAAATCATTACCAGTAACCCAGGAAACTGAAAAGACAGTGCTGCTGATGCCCGTCAGGATGATGATGGCTCTGATTCTGGCAAAGCTGAGGTGGGTTGCAGGTTGCTGAGGTATTTTTACAAATATTTAGTTAATTGGCTCTTGTATTCTGATATTTAATGATCTAAGTATGATTAAAGACTTTAGCTTTCTTTTGTCTTTGTTGTACAAATCTTTGAAATGATATAAAAATATTAACACAGATTTCAGTGTTTTAGGTATGATTTCAATATGATAACTTCTTCATTTAGTTTTATTGTAAAAATGATTATGTATATAGCATATCATAACTCCAGATGGTCTTCTGGTTTTGGTCACAGTGATACAGAGGATGGTAATATATAGCCTTTGTTAAATAAGAATGAGATGAAAATTTACAACAGGCTATAAGTATCATAATGAATACAATAAAGTCTGCTTTTAGCTGTTGATTTTTATTATTGTAGGATCACCTGTATCACAAGAGCATTCCTGACATTTGCCAGAGTTAGAAAGATTTATCCTTGGGTTAAAGGGAAATGCCACAGGCTGAAACTGTGATAAATTCTGAGAGTTTTTCACAGTAGATTATTTAAAATTAATAGTAAAAGAAAGGCAACTGAACAGAACCACTACATCATCCAAAAAATCAGTTCTGAAATCAAAACATCGTGACTAAAACTACCTACTTAACCACTTTTATTTTAGTTGGGAGAGCTGTGAGTGAAAAGAGGAGCTTGTTAAAAAAATCTCAAAAAAAAAAAAAAAAAAAAGAAAAGGCAGAATTGCAGGTAATTAAATTATCTCCTTTGGGATACTATAATTTCACAAGAGATGTTTTAATCTTTGGAGAAATGGAAGCTTGAGAGTTATCCAGAAAGAAGTAATAAAACTCAAAGTAAAAGCTGGAACAAACATTCTGATGCAGTTGGTGGAAAAAAAGACAATTTCACAAAAACTATTCTGTATATAAACTTGAATTTTTTGAATGCCATTCAGCATAGGAATCAAAACTGATCAAAAATTGAGTTTTGTTCTCACAAAAGATGTATCAGCGTAAGAACAGCAAAACATAAAAGCATTGAGGAAGTAAAACTTTCAGAAACATTGCCTTTGCAACAGGTGAAATGTTTGGGTTTTATATTTTCTATTATTTCATCATTAAACTGCATCTGCTGAGAATCTTAGTAGAATTCCAGTTTGGATGTGTGATGGCTCAGTCAGCTCCATATATTGAGTTCACAGCCAAGTTTCATTTTCTGTGATGCAATTGCTTGAGGCTGTGCATACTTACTGTTGGGTTTTTTGGGGAAGGATGAATAAAGGAGGTTCTAGCCCTCTTTCAGCTTCTTGCCTAAATCAGAATTGGTGCATGGATTGACTACAAAGGCTTGAAGGCAAAACAGCCCAGAAAAATGTAATCAAGGTAGGGAGTTAAATCTTACTTTTTTGTTTCTACAATGGAAAAATATCTACCCATTTGGGGGAAAAAAAAAAAATTCAAAGAACATTTTGGGTATTCAAAGATTGCAGACCATGTGTAGGCAATGTCAGAAAGCATGAATTGCAGTCAGAAATTCTGATATTCTTATCCACAGCAGGTATAAAGTGTGTGGCTTCTCCACTTGTCTTTTTGAGGTTGTTCTGGTTGTGTACAGAAGCAGCCAGGACCTGAGGGAGGTTGTCCTTCTCATGCAGGCGGAACAGGTTTGGGCTGCCTTCCTAGGGCAGCTGTGTTTTATGCAGTGGAGTAGGCAATTTCTTGCTGAGTTGAACCACACATATGTTACTTGCTACTGTCCATGAATAACTTTGGGAAAGCTGTTGTAAGTCTATCTACTTAATTCTTCCTTTTTCCTTCCTTCATTTCCTTTCTCATGTGCTGAGTCTGTTTGGTGCTATCATGCATAGAATCCTCTTTGTCTGGTTTTACATAACATATCTATTATTTGAATTTCATAGTATTTAGACAAATATATATTTGAGAAAATGTTAAAATAACTTTTAGTTTAAAATTTGGGATGTGGAAATAGTAATAAATAAACAGAGAAACAATTGAGCATCAGTGAAATGGGAAGCAATTTTCTAGGGCATGAGAGACTTTTATCAGAGAAAGGCTGTGGACTGAGCCCCAAAAGTCTTTACACAAAAAAAGTCTGATTAAACACCTTGTAAATATATTCTTAGATTTTGGCTTTCTATTGTGTCTCAAAGCCTTTTATCAAATAGGCACATTTCTTAAATTAAATTACTTGTCCAGTGCCTACAGCACTGGAGACCTGTCCCACTGCATCTGAGACCCAAGCTGAATTATTTTCTGGTTCTTGTCAGGTCTAAAAGTTTGCAGGCTTTAGTTACCTCTGTGCAAATGCTCTGCCACCAAGAAACGAATGCAGAAGACACTGGATTTTTACCTATGTGAAGCAGAAATGACAGCAGCTACATGCAGTGGGTAGTGTGTACTTACTGGCTTTTCTGAGTAGAACCATGTGTGAAACACCCCAAGAGGCCACAGTTTTGTGGAAGGGAAGCACCTCTCTCTTTCCAACTTCCAGTCAAGCTTGGTTCTGCATGCCAAGAATATAATCTATTGCTGCTTTTTATGGTTTACTCATTGTGTGAGACACTGTCTAGTCAATCTGATATCAAACCAGAGGATTTTTAAATCAATGATGTATAAAGCCTGGCAGCAATACAAAAGGATCCATGGCATTAAGAAAAGTCTGGGGGAATCTTAATTTTAAAGAAGCAGCATTGCTCTGCATTGTTTTTTGCCCAGACATTGTTGTATATTCATGTGTGAAAAAGAGGCAGGGAGCCTGATTAGAAGGAGGCACAGTCAATAAAAGTGAGATTGATACGCCCCCTTCCTTCAGTCTTCGAGTTATATATGAAAATTAAATAGAATGTGTACATGGGGAGATGTGACTCTTGTGATAACCCTATGCCTTTTGAATAAAACTGAGATATTTCTTTGTTTTTTTCTTTTTCTTTTTTTTTTTTAAGATATATAAATGACATTACTAGTCTTTATTTTGTCATTGCTTTTTGTGCAGATATTTTCTACTCCTAGTGCATTTGCAAAATTCAAAGCAATTTTTGGGCCTCCAGTTCTTTAGATTATTGAAGGCACTATTTGGAAAAGGAAGGAACTGATCAGAACTTCTATCTGGGGGTGATACGAAGGTTTAGAGGTCGTCCAGATGTGTTTGCTCTTTGGTCTTCATAATGTTGCTGTTCAGTTAATCCTGAAACACACTTCGAGTCAAAGCAGTAGCATCCAGTCGATCTAGGTATGCGATGCTGGGGCCAAACTTAATGGATACACATGATAAGTAGCTGATTAAAGTAGCAACTAAGTATCCATACTTGACTCTAGTGAGAACCTTAATATACTTTAAAAGTGCTTGTAAGGAACTGGAGTTCAGATCGCTCATGGATAGAATTAATTGTACCCTTGGTTGTAAAAACACAGACTTTTAAGAACCCCTTCTCTGACAGCTTCTTTCTAGTTATCAAGCACTTCCATTCTACTTTTACCATCTTTTTCCTTCCATACCAGTTTCCCAATCACCCATGTTTCTTTTCCTCTTACTGACTTTTTCTGTTGCCACCTTAAAGCTGCTCACTACCTCCTTTTGAGAGGCCCAGGAAAAAGTTGGGGTTTTGTCTGCTTTTGATCCCTTCAGGTGTATTAAAGTAGTGGAAAACACAATATTAAAATGGAAGGGTGGCCAACCAGAAAAGCTTCCATTTAATCAAAGCATATCAAGAAAGGAACATGGGTGACTGAATCTAGTAGAGACTCAAATATTTCTAATAATTTTGCTTCTCAAGATACCTATTGCTTCTGAGGAGATGCACAAAGCTAGCTGCAATTTTATGGAATCCCACAAGTCGGTTATTTTGATAACATGCAGTAAATTATCTGGATTTTGCTGATACGCAGTAAATTATTTGCATTCACCAAATGCTGGGAGAGTTTAAAGACACAGAGGTAGTGCTTTGTGCTGTTCTCCCTGTTCTTGTCTCTATAAAATGCCTCAGTGTTTATCCAGAATATGCAGACCTCTGTGGACAGTTCTTTGTTTGGAGTTTTAACACTCTCTTAAATAAACTCTTCCTATTAGCAGATCCTAGTGACATCAGACTGCTGTACCATGTTTAATTGAAAGTGGCAAGCAAACACTGTACAACTGCTTCTAAAATGCCTGGGAGCTATTTGAAAGCTTTAGCATGTAAGAGCAGGAAATGGCCTGGTTCTATCTCCCTTTTTTTTAAGGGAGGGGAGTGGATGTTGAGAGGGAGAGAAAATTAACCTTCCTGTGCTCCAGAACTGCTCTGTCTATGTGTCCTTAGCCTTTGGTATACTGCTAATTTTTGGAGTGATTGAATTTCTGTGTACCCCTTCTGTAATGTGATTATCAAAACAACCAACAACTTGCTAACTGACAGTGAGTTTGTTCAGGTCCTATTTGTTTGTAATTGGTTCTAAGAGGGTTTGGCTGTGCTAGTGCACTTGTTTGTGCTGTAAGATAATGCACTGTGTGTGAGAGGGACCAAGAGATCAAGGTAATAGCCTTAGACACTTAAACAAATTTAGGGAAGGGCACTCCCTATTCTCTGTACTGAGAGCTAAATGGCAGCCTGGTGCCAACAGTGAGAAGTGACATTTATCACATCTAACAGCTAGAAAACCTTCAGATAAGCTACCCTTGCATTTCCCTGGTAGGAGTCCTTCTGGCAAGGAAGATCACCTTTAGTAGGTTAAGAAACTATTTATTTGCAGCCTTTAATATAAAGGAAGCATGACTTTTGTCACTTTTAAATACTTTTAAATTATATTTAAACACGTTATTTAGGATATTGTTGGGGCATGCATGTCGTCAGTTGTTTTTTTTCACCAAAAAAAACCCCCTGGTGAATAGAATTGTAGCCAACTCAAATTCATTGATCTCTTTTTACATTACATCTCCTTCTTTGAGGGTTTACCCTACAATTGATTAAATCTATTAGAGATCTGTGCTTGCTTAGCTGCCTAGGCATTGAGGTTTTAGAAATTTTTTATGAGAATGTAATTAATCTTGTGGTGCAACTTTGGCAATTTTCCATTCATTATTCCAAATGGTAAAAGGTAGCAAGTTTACTGTATGGGACCATGGCCATTTAAGCGCTTTTTAGCATCTTAATACTGCAGGACTTACAGCATCATTTCATACAGAAATGATGGAGCTAAATATTACTTTAGCCCTACTGACATCAAATTGAAGCTCTTTTTTTCTGGGAGATAATTGATACCCCCACCAAAGTTCTAATTTATTTTGCAAGAGAGGCCTATAATTGGACATTGTTCCCACCCATACTGAGCACAAGTGTGGCCTGTGTGTGCAAAGCACTACTTCCCAGTCCAGACATGAGACCACAACTACTGCACCACAAACCATTCTGGTACTGTAGTGTGTGACCTTAGAAGTGCGCAAGTACAGAATAACAGAGATGGAAAGGGGAAGATGGAGAGAATAATTTATAAAGAAAAAAGAGTAAAATAAATATCTAGAAGGATTTGGAGACTGAAGGCAATGAGACAAGAGAATAACTGCTGGCATCTTCTGAAGGGAGTATTGTGCGGGTTTGTGTGGCCAACTTCTGGTAGTGGTGGGGCTACAGGGCTGGCGTTTGTGGGAAGCTGTGAGCTGCTTTCCCCATGCCCAGGACGGCCAACACCAGCTGGACCCACCACTGGCTGAGCCCATCGGTTGGTGTTGGTAGTGCCTCTCAGGTAACATGTTCAAGAAGGGGAGGAAGCTGCTGCACAACTGCAGCTTCAGCTGTAGAGAGGAGTGAGAATGTGTGAGAGGAGCAGCTTTGAAGACACTAAGGTCAGTGCAGAAGGAGGGGAAGGAGGTGCTCCAGACCTGGTGCAGACCATGGTGAGGCAGCTTTGTCCATGCAGCCCCTGGAGGACATAGGGGAGCAGAGATCCACCTGCAGCCCTTGGAGGAACCCACACTGGAGCAGGTGGATGCCCAAAGGAGGCTGTGGCCTTGTAGGAAGCTCTGCTGGAGCAGGCTCCCTGTCCTAATCTTGACCCAGGAAACCTCTGTCTAGCTGAGGAGGGCACTGAGAGACTGGCTTTGGTTGGCACCTGGCATCCAGCCAGGGTCAACCCACCACAGAGGAATTATCAGGAATGGGTGCGCTCTAACAAAGTTGTATCTACTGAAAAACATGTTCTGTTGTTTAACTCTATTGTGCTTAGTGCTATGACTCTTTATTCAGGTGCACTATCCCACTGGCAGCAGGTGGACTACTTCTTTGAAAAGATTTCTTTACATAGTTTTCAGGCCACTTAGACTGCAAAATTCTCTGTCAAGAAAAGAAAATGAGGTTTCAGCAGGGAAAACATTTAGTGATGGTTTGGATGAAGCTCTGAGTAGTTAACTCCGGAGGATGGTCTTTCTGTGGAAGGCAAAATGCTTTCATGAGTCCCTTTCTCAAACAGGTTAGGACTAAACTGAAGGAGTTGAAATTGTCCTAATACTGTAAAAGCTCAGCCGTGGTCTGACTTGGTATTATGGTACCAAATAATTGTACCTTTTCTCCCCCACTGCACTGCAGCTTCAATTGCCAAGGACATGTGAACCTGGGGGTAAAGCATACTCCAGCCAAGGTCCAGATCTGGGCACAAGGGGCAGCAGGAGCCTGGCATGGGGCACAGTCCACATAGTCCATAATACTATCAACAAGGAATAGAAGTACAGACATGCCTGATTCTACTAATTAAATTACCTGTTGTTAGATATTTATATTTGAATGAGTGGTTTACTGACAGTGCAGTGTTCTGAATTTGGGAAATAAGGAGTGACAATTCTCAACAATAAAAATATTATGAAGGCTTAAAGACTAGGTTC